>JASDQU010108787.1:35717-88169 GCA_032191745.1 Picea mariana | reverse complement strand
AATCATAGTCAAAATAATTAATTAATAACATATAATTAATTAAGGTTATATAATAATTAATTATAATTTAGCTAATTTTTAGGATTATTTATGAAATTATTCATATTAATAAGTAAAGGGTCATTACAAGAACCTACAAACCTATCCTTTTCTTAGACATGGGATTTATGTGTTCGCGCATACCGGACTAAGTATTATGATTTTTAACATCGTGCATTTACCTAACATAAAAAGAAAGGGGTGAGAACTATACACCACTAGCATTTAGTATTATTGTATATCTGGGTGAACAAAAGAGGGTTCCTTTAACAACTAAGAGTGATTAGTAACGAGATAATCCCATCCCTTTCATATCGATGTTCGGGTAATGAGATCGCAACTACAATCTCATTGAATAAGAGGTAAACTACAAGTCAGTGGTTAAGAGAACACATCCTAACTAGTCATGTCACAAAGGAGTCAAGTTAACTGTGCATTTGATGCATAGCATGGTTGGAAAGGTATAATTATCAACGATAATTAAAGCTCTATATCTATCCATTAATGGAGGTCCTGTAGGCACGAGTTCCGATGGCCCTTTCTGATTCCTTCCCAGTCAAAACATGCCAACCTGACCCCCATCACATGTCCCCAACAACCCATGTACTTCCATCATTTACATACTCTTACAAGGTCTCTTCCTAGGGTTAAACAAACCTTCCTTTGTCATTGTGAGATTCTTTGAATGGACCTGTGTATCACTATCATCGGCGAGCAAGATTGTCATCCTGGGTCGCATCCTAGTGGTAGGCAGTTAAGTCCATCTTCCTGGTAAGGATTTTAACTCGAAACAAAGCTTGAACAATACAGTCATTCAAGGAAGGTGCTATAGGGAATGCGATGTTATGTATATTCTGTTACATATTTAATTTAAGGTTTTCCTTTATCGTTATCTCTGGTGACTTCCTAGCCTTTCGCAGATGAGTCTCTGAGGTTAGATAAATAAATAACTGAGTCTTATACATAATCGTGTATTCTTTGAAGGCTGTTACATTCACCCGATACCCTTGGAAAGAATTCAGTGGTTCGCATCCTGTTTTTTTTTTTTTTTAACAGAGAAGAAAAAAAGGGGGTATGACATAAGGTTTGCGGTATTGAAAGGGATTCCTTTCCTTATCAATTCTGGGATTTGTGTAAGCCTTTTGGGTTCAGCACTAGGTTATCTCTGCAATTAGAACTGGCTTAAAAAAATACCTCAATTATTTGGTTCAGGATGTATTAACCACTTAGCTACAGATTATGAATTTCAAGTAACATTTAGATAGGGTCTTCATCTATTTGTACCTTGCATGAAAGTATTGTAGTATTATAACGTTCTCATAGCCTCGTACAATATATATATATACACACACACACACACACACACACACACATAAGGACTTGATTACTACTAGGAGTATGTTGTTGTACTAAGGACTTCCAAGTTTCCATTCATCATTATTAAGTGTTCTATAACTATATACATGCAAACTTTATTCAAGGTATAACATTAGCATTGGTAATTGTTTAGCCTATGCCTATTTTCCATTTGTTCATAATTCGACTTGTTAATTAATTGCGTAAATAATTTCGGATAATGCCTAAACTAGTAGGATCTCGTCTCGAATTGGAGTTTTGGTCTATACAGGTTGGAACTATAATCCCTTTTGAATTTTCCAGCCTTGGTATCAAACTGTACAATTGTAGTTGTCACATCTGATATCGCCAACTATCACGGAACATCGAATGGTTTGTTCGCATGTATATTCCCAGGAAATAAATTTATAACTTACTTCATACAGTATGTATTCCTACAATTGGGTCCCTTTATTTTTCTTTTTTGTGCAAAGGCTAAATGATCAAACAACATGTAATTTGGTTTTGTCTAATTAACATCAAAACCTTATTCTCATGGAGTATTTTGCTTCTGTATTGTCTTATAACAGAGAATCAAACTTATTTAATTTCATTTGGTTCTATAACAGGGTTTTAAAGAGAGTTTCAAACTCTTCGATTTAATAAAACCTATACACAGAACTAAATACAACCATATCGATGTATATCGTACATAAATATATATATAATCCTATAAGCAATATGTGGAAAGACTTGCTCAACTTCAATTATTCACAGATAGGTCGGTCTAATATTTCAACTACAGAAATATGGATACATTTGCAGACAGATCTGTTCCTTCGTGTTCATTTAAACCTGGATGGATTCTGCCTAAAAGTTTAGTTTTCAGGAGGAACTGTTCCAGAATTGGTCTTTGATTATAAACTTCATACAACGAACAAATGTCATCCATGGAATTTATTTCAACTTAACATGAATAGATACGTGATATCAGATATACAAAAATCATTCAAAGGACATAAGGAGAATATTTAACACATCTGAACAAATTCACAGGAAGACAAAGGGAACAACCATGTTCCTCCCACCAAAGAACCAGGCATCCAAAATCACTTGCCCAATTCACCCCTAGCCTGACCATGAACCCATGAGGGTGAACTTGAAAAACTCCTCAACAATTTCCTTCAATTCCATCAGATTCCTCTTGCCTCACACTTACTCAGTAGTGTTCATAATAGCAAGAAAAAAATGAATAGTCTCGTTTCCCCAACATACTTGGCAGCGTCTTGCCTCCTCACATATGCTATTTATCAAAAAATATTTTTGCTCGGGACTTTTTTCCCTTCCTTAGGAATTTTCACAACTTTCTAAATCCCTAATTTTTAGGGGCTGCTAATGGCCAAATCTCTGATTTTCCACTTGTAAAAAACAACCCAGAGGTAGTTCCAACATGTTCCCCACTCATGGAGTTATGGTTAGTTGATTTTAACATGGTTGTTCCATTTGTCCTTCTGCAATCAATATAAAATATTTTGTTTTCATACAAGTTTCATAGTCAAATAGTTATTTGGGTCAAATTAGATCTCTACCCAACACTCATAATAATTAATTACAATTATTAAATTGGAAATTTGGAATTGCCATAAATGGAAAAAAAACTTCCAAATTCAAATTTACTAAAAACGAAATAATTTTCCAACAAATTTAAATTTCAAAAAAATAGTTTATTTTTTTGGGATGTCACATCCTCTCCCCCTTCAATAAAACACTATCCTCAATGTTCATTCCTTTCTTGGAATAGGATTGGATGACATTTCTACAGATCTCCCTCCAACTCCCAAGTGGCCTCCTCGGGACTAAAGTGCTTCCATTGCACCTTTACCTGAGTGATGGCTCTGTTCCAAAGTGTTATTTCTCTCCGGTCCAAAATATGCAAGGGTTCCACCTAGAACTTTCCTTCGGGTTCCAACTGCACCAAGTTCCAATCAATCATATGAGTAGGATCATGAACTTACTTTTTCAACAAAGAAACATGAAATACATTATGAATTCTAAGATTAGCTCGGAGTACGACTTGGTATGCTACAGGTCTAATTAGAGTTAGTATCTTGAAGGGCCCAAAAAACCTGGGTGCCATCTTGGCACAGTTCCCTAACTTCAATGAACTTTTTCGGGCTTTGACCTTCAAATAAAGATGGTCTCGCACTTGAAATTCCAAGTGTCTTCTTTTTTGATCTCCATAGTTTTTATGTCTGTCCTATGCTTCTTTTAAGTTTTGTTGTACCTTCCTTACCATTTTATCCATTTCTTGGAGCATCTCTGGTCCAAACATGAGTCTGTCAGCCAAGTTATCCCATCTAATTGGAGTCGTACATTTTCTTTTGTGCAATATTTCGAAAGGGCTCAACTTAGCCGAAGTTTGATACCCATTGTTATATGCAAATTCCACCAAGTGCAAGTAGTCTTCCCACTTGTTCGATTTTGTTCTTACATACATGTAGAACATATCCTCTACGATTTGGTTTGTTGTGATATCCCCAAAAGTAAAATATTTTTTAAGTTTAAACTCATTGGAAATTTATTCTATTTTTAGTAAATTCAAATTTGGAAAATATTTGCCATTATGGCAATTCTGAATTTCAAATTTAATAATTGTAATTAATTAACATGACTGTTGGGAAGAGACCTGATTTGACCCATCTAACTATTTGACTATGACACTTGTATGAAAACATAATATTTTATATTAATTGCAGGAGGACAAATGGAACAACCATGTTGAATTTAGCTAACCATGACTCCAAGAGTGGGAACATGTTGGATTTACCCCTAGGTTGATTGTTACAAATGGAAAATCAGTGATTTGGCCATTTCCATCCCCTGAAAATCAGATATTTAGAAAGATGAGAAAATCCCCAAGGGAGGGAAAAAGACCTGGGAAAAATTTGTAAATAGCATATGTGAGGAGGCAGGATGTTTCCAATTATGCGGAGAAAAGGGACTATGGATTTTCCTTGATGTTATGAGCACTGCTGAGTAAGTGTGAGGCAAGAGGATAACAAATGGAATTGTGGACATTGTTGAGGAGGAGTCTTCCAAATTCACCCTCATGGATTCATGTTCAGGCTAGGGGGTGAATCGGACAAGAAATTTTGGCTGCCTATTCTACGGTTGGGAGGAACATGGTTGTTCCCTTTGCCTTCCCACAAAAGTGGTTCAAATATGTTGATCTACTTCTTCTCTATGTTAAATAATCATTTATAATGGTGATATGTATATGTTAATTATGTATTGAAGTACTTCCATGGGAAAAATTTGTTGTGTCATAATCCATTTTTGTAATAGGAAAAACTTGTTGGTTTGTAATCATTTCACCACTTTATGACATCGGATCGATGGCCGTTTAGACCCTTCAAGAAGTGAGGGTTTACTGTGAAGCGGTGGCTGCCTTAGCCTTTGCAGGCCACCAAATACCATCACCGCCCTGATTTAAGTTTTCTTTAGGTCGAAGGGGCAAGTTTTGTTCCCATAAATACTTGAATCATATTGTAATTTTGCACACAGACGGTGAGATAGCTTGAAATCATTTCCTAAATTGATTTGGTTATTCCCTGTTTTGGTGGTTTTCTCTGCAATTATGATTTTTTTGTTATTGAGTTTGTAAACTCATTTTTATTTCTTGATAAATTCATTTTTTGAGGAAACAAAGTAATTATTTGTTTTTACCAATTACGAACCCGATCATTTATTTATTCAGAGTTTATTTGTTGGAGTGTGTGATTTTAAAAAGAGATTAAATACAAAATTGATATTTCGGCATTCGAGACTTTCTTTTTACATATATGCCGAGTTCCTTTGCTTTACCGAACATTGAAACCCGAAATTGTTGGGCCCACACCCTAATCTCATTTCGCAATTCAACATTTCTTATTTCATTTTGTTTGTGCATCAGGTGTTCATAAACCCCGAAATTCCGAACCCCGAAACCCCGAACCCCTAAAACCCCGAAGTGTTGGTCCCACATTCCATTCACATTTTCACAATTCGAGAGTTGTTGTATGTTGGTGTTTGGCATTTGAAATCATGAAATTTAAAACCCCGAAACCTCGAAGTGTTGGGCCCACAATATTTCCACATTTCGCGATTCGACAAACACCATGGTCTTTTTTTTTTGTTCAAAATTTGTAATCGCCGAAACCCGTTTGACCTCTGTTTTTTAAGAAAAATGTAGGAACATAGTACGAATTATTTGTTATAGGAACAACTGTAATATTGTAATGAATGGACTGGTAGAAACAATGGGGGATCTTCATCTGGGATAGAGGTAGAATAGAAATAACAGATCATATTACAAGTCATTATGTCCAGGGCATGAAGAGTACATAAATTATTGTATATGAAAGTATCAAACTAATTAAGCAGATTTTTAGCGCAATTTTTCTAAGAGTTTTGCTTGCCGTGAGGTCATACACCTTTAAGTATTCAAAATTTCATAATTATACTATTGTTTAATGGCATAAACCGTAGAGAATAGGATGGGATCCTTCGAGTTCACTATGTTTGAAGTGTAAGATACTGGTGTGTAAGAATGAGACCCAAGTTAGGTAGATATACTTGCATGTTTATATTTTCTGTAAATAAAAATGCAGGACCATAGCACGTAATTGAGCTTTCCAATTATTAAACTAGAATCAAGATGAAACTATAACTATGACAGTGAATGCCTCTATATATATTTAAAGAAAGCTATAGGTATGTACATACATATAGGTGGAAATAAGTACATATGTTAATGGAGAGTTAAAGTGAACTCCCTACAGTAAGAATGATAATATATGCCTTTATATGTGCACATAGCAGACAATCAAAATAGCTATTGTTCTAGCAGTCATGAAGATCCAACATTGCAATTAAAAGCATAATTAAATGTGTAGAACTGATTACTTTGACAATCCCAGACTCCTTGTCCTTCCAACTCCTGGTCGACGAAATGCCAAAAGGGGCTTAACAGTTATAGATCACCGTTAGCCTCTCTCCACGTGACCACCACTATGTGACCATGCACTTAATGTCAAAGCGCTACCAACTTTTCATGATTCAGGGAATCATGATGCAAGCATTCCTCCTATTCTAAGTCCTTTGAACTCCTGCACCCCCAAATGCCAAAATCTCTCCCTTGAGAGATCAACGGTCCAGATTCATCTTGAACCGACAACCACAATCCCACTGGATTGATGATCCACAACCTTTCAGGATTTTCCTTGAACCTTGACCACTCGCCACGTGTCCTCCTTGATGAACGGTGTCAATCGTTTTGTAATTTCATGAACGGGGAGTTCACGATGCAACGAATCCAAAATCACTTGCCGCTCCAAACCCTAAACTTTGAAGTAGCGAAATTCAATGCCTTAGAGTGTTGGAAGACACTCAGCCTTAATCTCCTCATTGCTCTGCAAGATCCAACGACTCTCGCAACTTCGACACTTATTCCATGAATTGTTTCCACCATTCATACAGCTCCTCTCCTAGGGTTCTTCTAAGAACTTAAATCCCTTATAACTTGGTGCGATCCTATGGCTCTCGGGATTTCAACACTTTTCCCTGAAGTGTCTCCACCGTTCGTTTCAACTGCTCTCCTATGTGACCACCTAGAGGTTAAACTCTGTGCGCCCAGATCCTTTCTCTGAACCTCAAGGGTTCCTTATACCTAAGTTTATATATTTCCTATATACATATAAGTATGTTGGATTAGTTTGAAAGTTAAGGAAAGTGATACAATTATGGAAAGAATTTATCCGCATAAGCTTTTATGTTAGAATTAAACTAGATTGGTGTAATAATGTCATTATGGACAGAAATGTATCTTACCTTCTCTTAAATTCTAAAGCTTAAACGAAATTGAATTACGTCATAGAATAATTTATTTATTTTTTTAATGGTGAATTTGAGGTACATTACATATGGTATTAGAGAAAAATCTACAACATTGGGCCTGAACAGGGCTAGATTAGCTACTTAGTATACATTTTGACATATGTAAAACTAATAAATCTTATGGTTTCAAACATAAAGCCCTTTCTATTTTTTGTAAATTATGGTAGCTCAGGAGGGTACATAAATCAGGATGGAAGGAAATCCACAGTAAGGACCTCCAAGAGATCCAAGACAGAATAGTGATGGAAGCTCGCCCATAAAGGTGTTGGAAACAATGAGGAATCTTATTATTGAACTACAAGTTTTCAAGGCTGACAATGAAAAATTTAAGAAAGAACAGCAGGAACAAAAAGAGATAAATGAAGTCCTACTGCATATTATAGTAACCAAGAAAATCCCAAAAGACAATAGCCATGACGAAAGAAGTCATCCAAAAGGCATCCAAGAATTTTTGATCGGAAATAGAAAAAGGAGACAGTTCATCTGAAGGGACACCTACAGTTGAGGACAAAGCTATACCAGACAGAAAAAGAAAACAAGTCGACAACCTTGAAGGAGAATTTAAAAAGATTAAACCAACTACCTTTGATGGAGAATCCAGGACAGGAGAAGAAGCCGGGGCATGGTTGTTGGACATCAAAAAATACTTCCAGATATACAACTATTCCCACAACATTAAGGTTAGAATGGCCATCTACAATCTGAAGGGGAAGGTTAGCATTTGGTGGCAGGACCTGAAATTGGCCAAGGGCCTAAAGGAGAAACAGTTGGAATGGTCTGACTTTAAGAAGTATTTCAAGAAACAATACCTTTCTGAAAGCTATTATAAAAGGAAGACAAAAGAGTTTTACGAGTTACAACTCAAACAGATGACGATGCAGGACCTTATAAATAAATTTTTGGAACTACTAAGGTTTGTACCATACATTCGGAAGGATAAGGTAAAAATCTAGCAATTCTTAAGTTTTTTACCACAGCCCTATCGAGACAAAATTGAATTTGACAGCCCCAAATCCTTGAGTGAGTTATTCAAGAAAGCACGAATGTGTTATGACCAGTATAAATAATGGGTAGAGTTTCCCAAGACCTGGAAGGATAAGAATCAAGATAAAATGAACCAGTGGAAGAAGCGATACCAGCTAGCTCCTTATCGGAATGCAGCAAAAAGTTTCCCAAGGAACCATTTTCCCTCCAATCATCTGAATACACGAGGTAGCAGTAAATCGGTAAACCTGGGAAGGAAGAAGTTTGGGGACAACTCCTGCGAGCCATTAAAGTGTTGGGAGTGTGGAGAGCCTCATATAAGTCGAAACTATCCATGTTTAATTGCAGCAAACATAACCGTTGTTCACAATTTGCTGGAAGCCTCGATAGTGGGAGACGTGGGTAGAACTCTACATTGGATAAATGCAACCATAGATGGTCGACAAGCTGACCACCAGTCCTCAATGGTAGAAATCAAAGGTAAAATCAATGACACTTGAATTTCTATTTTAATTGACCCTGGAGCTACGTTAAGTTATATTACTCTCGATGTAGTAGAGTCGAATAAACTTAAGAAACTGAAGCACGCAAAATCATGGCTTGTACAACTACCAACAGACACTAAAAGGAAAGCAGTTGACTTTATTTATGATCTTAAGTTCATCTTAGATGGTCAAAAGATAAGGACCAATCTAAACATCCTACCACTCGAATCTTATGTTATGATTATCGGGATGGATTGGTTAGAACAACACAAAGTAGTACTAGACTATTATACAAACATACTTAGCTATAAATATAATTTTGGCACTGTTAGAACATCCCAAGGCATACCAAAACCTATATCACTTAGAAAAGTTTCAACAATGCAACTCAAGAAATGTATTAGAAAGGGATGTCAAGTTTACGCCATCCAAGTGACGAATCTATTAGAAAAAGAAGATAAGGCCAAGTTATAAGACTTTTCTTTCCTATGTGAATTCAGAGACATGTTTGTGGATGAGATACTAAAATTACCTTCTAGAAGGGAAATAGATTTCTCCATAGACTTACCACCTAGATCAACCCCTATCTCAAAATCACCCTACCGAATGACTCTACCAGAACTGACAGAATTAAAAATACAATTACAGGAATTGTTGGACAAAGAGTATATTAGACTGAGTGTCTTTCCATGGGGAACACTAGTCCTCTTTGTGAAAAATAAAGATGGTACTCTAAGACTATGTATCGATTATAGACAACTAAACAAAATGACCATTAAGAACAAATACCCCTTAACTAGGATAAATGATCTGTTCGATCAAGTTTGTGGCGCCAAGATCTTTTGAAAATTGGATTTACGATCTAGTTATCATCAAGTTAGGATAAAGGACGAGGACATAAACAAAACAAATTTTCAAACAAGATACAGACATTATGAGTTTGTAGTCATACCTTTCAGACTCACTAACACACCAACATTTATGTGCTTGATGAACAGTATTTTCAGTCAGTACATAGACAGGTTAATAGTAGTATTTATTGACAATATTCTGGTCTATTCTAAAATGTAGGAGGAACATGATGAACACTTAAGAACAGCTCTACGAACATTAAGGAAATACAAACTATACGCAAAATTTGACAAATGTGACTTTTATAAAAAACAAATATAATATTTAGGACATGTCATTTCCTCGGAAGGTATTGTCGTAGACCCGGAAAAGATAAAAGCCATTATGGAATGGCCAGTACCTAAGGATGTGGCAGATATCCAGTCATTCATGGGAATCACCAGATATTATCATAGATTTATAGAAGGGTTTTCTAAGATAGCCTACCCTATCACATCATTACAAAAGAAAGGGATGAAGTTTAACTTCTCGCAAAAGTGTTAAGATAGTTTTAACAAGCTAAAAGAATTATTGACATCGACACTCATTTTGAAGGTAGCAGACCCAAATAAAGACTTCATAGTATGTGTTGATGATAGTAGAGAGGGACTAGGTGGTCTTCTAACTCAGGAAGGGCATGTGATTTGTTACGAGTCCCAGAATTTAAAAGAACACGAGCGAAATTATGTCACTCATGACTTATAATTGGCAGTAGTAATACATGCCTTACAAATGTGGTGATACTATATAATGGTCATAAAATTCCTACTATTGATGGATAATAACGAGGTGAAATATTTGTTTAACCAACCAGACCTTAATGCAAGACAAGAAAGGTGGCTAGCCTTCCTGAACGAATTTGACTTTGAGGTTAGACATATCAAGGGTAAGGAAAATAATGTAGCATATGCTTTAAGTAGAAGATTCCATGGGTTATTTGAGATAAATATCAGTAGGGAAGAAAGCGATCTAGAACAAGGAATAAGGGTGGCAAGTATTAACGATGGAAATTACACTAAGGTGGTGGCAGAATTTCAAAATAGTATCGCAAACTCAGATAAACCAAATCTAAGTATCAACAAGAAGGGACTATTACGATTTAAAAATAGACTTTACACACCAGATTCAACAGAGTTAAAATTAACTGTTTTAGACGAAGTGCATAAGAAACCGTATTCTTGTCATCTACGTTAGCAGAAAATAATAACAACACTCAGAAAACTATTTTATTGGCCTAATATGAAGGGTAAAACAATAGAGTACTTGGCTAGGTGCCAAGATTGTCAGCAGGTTAAGGTCGAGCACCAGCACCCAGTCAGCCTATTACAACAATTACCATTACCAAAATGGAAATGGGAGACTATATAACTAGACTTTATAATAGGTTTGCCTAAAACTCAGAAACAAAATGGTTTTATCATGGTTGTAATCGATAAACTCATTAAGTCTCCACACTTTATTCCTATAAAGTCTACTTTTAAAGATATAAACATTGCTGAAATATTCATGAAAGAAATTTTTAGATTGCATGGCATTCCTAAAATGGTGGTTTCAGATAGAGACGTAAAATTTACATTCACTTTTTAGAAGGAATTGTTTGCAGGACTAAACACTAACTTGAACTTCAGTACAATCTATCATCCATAAATGAATGGATAGACCGAAAGGACAAACCAAATCATAGAGGACATACTTCGCATGTACGTAAGAATAAAACCAAGCAAATGGGAAGACTACCTACACTTAGTAGAATTTGCATATAACAATGGGTACCAAACTTTAGCTAAGTTGAGACCTTTCAAAATACTGTATGGAAGAAAGTGTACAAATCCAATTAGCTGGGATAACTCGACTAACAGACTCATGGTTGGACCAGAGATGCTCCAAGAAATGGAGAACATGGTAAGAAAGGTACAACACAACTTGAAAGAAGCACAGGACAGACAAAAGAGTTATGCAGACCAGAAAAGGAGACACGTGGAATTTCAAGTGGGATACCATGTTTACTTGAAGGTCAAAGCCCGAAAAAGCTCGCTGAAGTTAGGGAACTGTGCCAAGCTAGCACCCAGGTTTTCTGGGCCCTTTGAGATACTAGCTCGAATTGGACCCGTAGCATGTCAACTTGCACTTCCAGCTAATCTAAGAATTCATAATGTATTTCATGTTTCTTTGTTGAAAAAGTATATTCATGACCCTACTCATATGATTGATTGGAACTTGGTGCAGGTGGAACCCAAAGGCAAGTTCAAGGTGGAACCCCTACTCATTCTGGACCGGAGAGAACTAACACTTTTGAACAGAGTCGTCGCTCAAGTAATGGTGCAATTGAATCACTTTAGTATTGAGGAGGCCACTTGGGATTTGGAGGGAGATTTGCAAAAATCTCATCCAACCCTATTCCAAGAAGGGAACGAAGATTGAGGATAGTGTTTTAATGACGGGGGAAATGATGTGATATCCCCAAAAAATAAATATTTTTGAAATTTAAATTCATTGGAAATTTATTCCCTTTTTAGTAAATGCGAATTTGGAAATTTTTTTCCATTATGGCAATTCCAAATTTTGAATTTAATAATTGTAATTAACTAACATGAGTGTTAGCAGAGACCTGATTTGACCCAACTAACTATTTGACTATGATACTTGTATGAAAACATAATATTTTATATTAATTGCCGGAGGACAAATGGAACAACCATGTTGAATTTAGTTGACCATGACTCCATGAGTGGGGAACATGTTGGAACTACCTCTATGATGACTGTTACGAGTGGAAAATTAGTGATTTGGCAATTGGAAGCCCCTGAAAATTAGGGATTTAGAAAAATGAAAAAAACCGCAAGGGAGGGAAAAAGACCTGGGCAAAATCGATAAATAACATATGTGAGGAGGCAGCACACTGGAAAGTATGCAGAGAAAAGGGACTATGGATTTTCCTTGCTGTTATGAGCAATGCTGAGTAAGTGTGAGGCAAGATGATAATTGTTGGAATTGTGGAATTTGCTAAGGAGGAGTCTTCCAAATTCTCCCTCATGGATTCATGGTCAGGCTAGGGGGTGAATCGGGCAAGAAGTTTTGGCTTCCTATTCTACGGTTGGGAGGAATGTGGTTGTTCCCTTTGCCTTTTCCACAAAACGGGTTCAAATATGTCGATCTACTCCTTCTCTGTGTTAAATAATCATTTATACTCATGATATGTATATGTTAATTCTTTATTGAAGTACTTCCATGGCAAAAATCTGTCGTGTCATAATCCGTTTATGTAATAGGAAAAAATTGTTTATTTGTAATCATTTCATCATTTAATGATGGTGGATCAGTGGTCGTCTTGACCCTTCAAGACGTGAGGGTTTACTGTCAAGCGGTGGTTGCCTTAGCCTTTGCAGGCCACTAAATACCATCACTTCCATGATTTAATTTTTCTTAAGGTCGAAGAGGCAAGTTTTGTTCCCATAAATACTTGAATCATATTGCAATTCCAGGCACAGAGGGTGAGATAGCTTGAAAGCATTTCCTGAATTGATTTGGTTATTCCATGTTTTGGAGGTTTTCTCTGTGATTATGATTTTTTTAGTTATTGAGTTTGTAAACTCATTTTTATTTCTTGATAAATTCATTTTTTGAGGAAACACAATAATTTTTTATTTTTACCAATTACGAACCCAGTCATTTATTTATTCCGAGTTTATTTGTTGGTGCGTGTGATTTTAAGAAGAGATTAAATACAAAATTGATATTTCTACATTCGGGACTTGCTTGTTACATATATGCAAGGTTCCTTTGCTTTACCAAACACTAAAACCTGAAATTGTTGGGCCCACACCCTAATATCATTTCGCAATTCGACATTTCTTATTTCATTTTGTTTGTGCGTCAGGGGTTCGTAAACCAAAAAAATTTGAACCCTGAAACCCCGAAACCCCAAAGTGTTGGTCCCACATTCCATTCACATTTCCCCAATTTAGGAGTTGTTGTATGTTGGTGTTTGGCATTTGAAATAGAGAATCTCGAACCCCAAAACCCCAAAGTGTTGGGCCCATAGTCTTTCTGCATTTCGCGATTCAGCAAACAATGTGGTCTTTTGTTTTTTGTGTTCGTCATTTGTAATCGCCGAAACCCGATTGACCCCTATTTTTTCACAAAACTATGGTAACATAGTAGGAATTATTTGTTATAGGAAAAAATCTAATACTGCAATGAATGGAATGGTAGAAACGATGGAGGATCTTCATCCAGGATAGAGATAGAAAAGAAATAATAGATCATATTACAAGTCATTGTGTATAGGGCATGGCAAGTACATAAATTATTGTATATGAAAGTATTAAACTAATTAAGAAGATTTTTAGCGCGAGTTTTCTAAGAGGTCTGCTTGCCATGAGGTCATACACCTTTAAGTATTCAAAATTTCGTAATTAGACTATTGTTTAATGGCATAAAACGTACAGAACAAGATGGGATCCTTCGAGTTAAATATGCTTGATGTGTAAGCTACTGGTGTGTAAGAATGAGAACCAAGTTAGGTAGATATACTTGCATGTTTATATTTTCTATAAGTAAATATGAAGGACAGTAGCATGTAACTGAGATTTCCAATTATTAATCCAGAATCAAGATGAAACTATACGTATGATAGTGAATCGCTCTATATATATTCATAGAAAGCTATAGGTATGTACATACTTATAGGTGGAAATAAGTATATATGTTAATGGAGAGTTAAAGCAAACTCCCTATAGTAAGAATGATAATATACACATTTATACACGCACATAGAAGACAGTCAAAATACCTATTGTTCTAGTAGTCATGAAGATCCAACATTGCAATTAAAATCATAATTAAATGTCTAGAACTGATTACTTTGATAATCCCAGATTCCTTGTCCTTCTAACTCCCAGTTGTTGAAATGTCGAAAGGGGATTAACGGTTATGTTTCGCCCTTAGCCTCCATCCATGTGACCACCACTCTGTGACCACACACTTAACGTCAAAGAGCTATCGGCTTTTCGTGATTCGGGGAATCACGATGCAAGTGTTCCTCCTGTTCTAATTCCTTCAAACTCCCGGACCCTGAAATGCCAAAATCTCCCCCTTGAGAGATCAACGGTCCTGATTCCTCTTGAACCGATGAAAACGATCCCAATGGATCAACGATCCACAACCTTTTAGTATTTTCCCTGAACCGTGACCACTTGCCACGTGTCCTCCTTAGTGAACGGTGTCAATCATTTTGCAATTTCACAAACCGGGAGTTCACGATGCAGTGACTCCAAAATCACTTGCCACTCCAAACCCTGAACTTTGAAGTAGCGAAATTCAATGCCTTAGAGTGTTGGAAGACACTCAACCTTAATCTCCTCGTTGCTCTGCAAGATCCAATGACTCTCACAACTTCGACACTTCTTCCATGAAGTGTTTCCACCGTTCACACAGCTCCTCTCCTCGGGTGCTTCTAAGCGCTTAAATCCCTTGTAACTTGGTGTGATCCTATGGCTCTTAGGATTTCGGTTCTTTTCCCTGAAGTGTCTCCACCATTTGTTTCAGCTGCTCTCCTGCAAGACCACCCAGAGGTTACACTTTGTGTGCCCAGATCCTTTCTCTGAACCTCAAGGGTTCCTTCGACCTAAGTTTAGATATTTCCTATATACATATAAGTATGTTGGAGTAGTTTGAAAGTTAAGGAAAGTGGTAGAATTATAGAAAGAATTTATCCACATAAGCTTTTCTTTTCGTAGTAAACTAGAATGGTGTAATAATGTGATTATGGACATAAATGTATCTTACCTTCTCTTAAATTTTAAAGCTTAAACAAAATTGAATTATGTCATAGATTTTTTTTTTTTATGGTGAATTTGAGGTACATTACATTTTTCCTTTTGGTATGGCCATCCGTTTGTGGATGATAACTCGTACTGAAATTCAAATTAGTATTTATCCCTGCAAACAATTCCTTCCAAAAAGTGGATGTGAATTTTACGTCTCTATCTAAAATCACCATTTTCGAAATACCATGCAGTCTAAAAATTTATTTCATGAATATTTCAACTATGTTTATAGCTTTAAAAGTAGACTTTACATGAATAATGTGTGCATGCTTACTGAGTTTATCAATTACAACCATGAGAAAATCATTCTGTTTTTGAGTTTTAGGAAAACCTGTTATAAAGTCCAGTGCTATGGTCTGCCATTTCCATTCTGGTACTGGTAATGGTTGTAATAGGCCAGCTGGAACCTGGTGTTCGGCCTTAACCCGCTGATAATCTTGGCACCTAGCCAAGTACTCTGCTATTTCTCCCTTCATATTAGGCTAGTAAGAACATTTTCTAAGTGTTTTTATTGTTTTCTGGTAACCTGGATGGCCAGAATACAGTTTCTTATGTACTTCATCCAAAACTATTAATTTTAACTCTACTGAATCTGATATGTAAAGTATGTTTTCAAATCGTAATAGTCCCTTCTTGTTGATACTTAGACTTGGTTTATCTATGTTTGTGGTACTATTTTGTAATTCTGTCATCAACTTAGTGTAATTTCTGTTGTTAATATATGTTGCCCTTATTCTTTGTTCTAGATCACTTTCTGCCCTACTAGTATCTATCTCAAATAACCCATGGACTCTTCTGCTTAAAGCGTCTGCTACTTTATTTTCCTTACCCTTAATATTTATGACCTCGAAGTCAAATTCGCTCAAGAAGGCTAGCCATCTTGCTTGTCTTGCATTAAGATCTGGTTGGCTAAACAGATATTTCACCCCACTGTTATCCTTCAATAGTAAAACTTTTCTCCCCATTATGTAATGTTACCACATTTTTAAGGCGTGTATTACTGCTACCAATTCTAAGTCATGAGTGACATAATTTCTCTCGTGTTCTTTTAATTTCTGGGACTCATAAAAAATAACGTGTCCTTCCTGAGTTAGGACACCACCTAGTCCTTCTTTACTTGCATCAACACATACGCTGAAGTCTTTATCTGGGTCTGCTACCTTCAATATGGGTGCAGTTGTCAATAATTCCTTCATCTTGTTAATACTATCTTGACACTTTTCTGACCAGTTAAACTTGGTCCCCTTCTTTTGTAATGATGTGATAGGGTAGGCTATCTTGGAAAACCCTTCTATAAATCTGCGGTAATATCCATTGATTCCCATGAATGACCGTATATACGCTACATCCTTAGGTACATGCCATTCCATAATGGCTTTTATCTTCTTCAAGTCTATGACAATGCCTTCTACTGAAATTACATGTCCTAGATATTGTATTTCTTTTTGATAAAAGTCACACTTGTCAAATTTGGTGTACAGTTTGTGTTTCCTAAACATTTTCATAACTATACTTAAGTGTTCAGCATCCTCTTCCTCCATTTTTGAATAGACCAGAATATTGTCGATAAATACTACCACAAATTTGTCTAAGTACTGACTGAAAATACTGTTCATCAGCCACATAAACGTGGTTGGTGCATTAGTGAGTCTGAAAGGTATGACTACAGATTCATAGTGTCCATATCTTATTTGAAAAGTTGTTATATTTATGTCCTCGTCCTTTATCCTAACTTGATGATAACTAGATCGTAAATCCAACTTTGAAAAGATCTTGGCCCCACCAACTTGATCGAACAGATCATTTATCCTTGGTAAGGGGTATTTGTTCTTAATAGTCATTTTGTTCAATTGTCTATAATCAATACATAGTCTTAGAGTACCGTCTTTTTTTTTCACAAAGAGGACTAGTGCCCCCCATGGTGAGACACTCGGTCTGATATACTCTTTGTCCAACAATTCCTGTAATTGTAATTTTAATTTTGTCAATTCTGGTAGACTCATTCGGTAAGGTGCTTTTGAGATAGAGGCTGAACCAGGTAGTAGGTCTATGGAGAAATCTATTTTCCTTCTAGGGGGTAGTTTTGGTATCTCATCTGCAAATATGTCTCTAAAATCATGTAGGACAATAAATTCTTTTGATTTTGGCTTATCGTTTTTCTCTGGCAGATTCATTACTTGGATGGCATAAACTTGACATCCTTTTCTCATACATTTCTTGAGTTGCATTACTGAAACTTGTCTGAATGATACAGGTTTTAGTATACCTTGGGTTGTTCTAGTAGTGCCGAAGTCATATTTATAGTTAAGTAACTTTGTATGAAAATCTACTACTGCTTTGTGTTGCTTCAACCAATCCATCCCGATAATCATATCGTAAGTTCCTAGTGGTAGGATGTTCAGATTTGTTCTTGTATTTTGACCATCTAAGCTAAACTCCAAATTAGAAATAAATTCTACTACTTTCCATTTGGTTCTTGTTGCTAGTTGTACCAGCCATGATTTTGCATGCTTCCATTTCTTAATTTTGTTTCACTCTACTACCTCAGGAGTAATATAACTTAACGTAGCTCCAAGATCAATTAAAACAGAAATTTGAGAGTTATTGATTTTAGCTTCAATCTCTACCACAGAGGACTGATGGTCAGCTTGCCGACCATCTATGGTGGCATTTATCAGATCATGGCTTCTTCCCACGTCTCCCACAATCGAGGTTTCTTGTAAGTTATGAACAACAGTTTTGTTTGTTGAAATTAAACATGGGTAGTTCCTCCTTAGATGAGGTTCTCCACATTCCCAACACTTTAATGGATCGTTGGAGCTGTCCCCTAACTTCTTTGTCCCCAAATTTACCGATTTACTGTCGCCTTGCGTATTCAGATGATGGGAGTGAAAATCCTTTCTCAGAAATTTTTTTGCTGCATTCCGATAAAAAGTTGGTTGGTATCCCTTCTTCCACTGGTTCATTCAATCTTGTTTCTTATCCTTCGAGGCTTTACGAAAATCTATCCACTATTAATATTATTCATAGAACAGTTGTTCTTTCCTAAATACTTCACTCAATGATTTGGGGTTGTCAAACTCAATTCTGTCCCTGTAGGATTGCAGTAAACAACTTAAGAATCACTGGATTTTTACCTTATCCTCTCAAATGTACGGTACGAGCCTTAGTATCTCCAAAAATTTATATATAAGGTCCTCCATCAACATATATCCAAGTGATAACTTGTAAAATTATTTCATTTTCCTTTCATAATAGCTTTCAGAAAGGTATTGTTTTTTGAAATACTTCTTAAAGTCATACCATTCCAGCTGTTTCCCCTTTAGGCCCTTGGCCAATTTCAGGTCTTGCCACCAAATGTTGGCCTTCCCTTTCAGATTGTAGATGGCCATTCTGACCTTCATGTTGTTGGAATAGTTGTAGATCTGGAAGTATTTTTTTATGTCCAACAACCATGCCTCTACTCCTTCTCCTGTCCTGGATTCTCCATCAAAGGTAGATGGTTTGATATTTTTAAGTTCTCCTTCAAGGTGGTCCACTTGTTTTCTTTTTCTGTCTGGTTTAGCTTTGTCTTCAGCTGAAGGTGTTCCTTCAGACAAATTGTCTCATTTTTTTGTTTATGGACCAGAGTTCTTGGAGGCCCTTTTTCTCACCTCTTCGTCATGGTTATCATCATTTGGGATTTTCTTGGTCACTATACTGCGCAACAGAACTTCATTTATCTCTTGCTGTTCTTGTTGTTCTTTCTTCAATTTTTCATTGTCGACTTTGAAAATCTATAGTTCTACAATAAGATTCCTCATCGTTTCCAACACCTCCGTGGGTGAGCTTCCATTGTTGTTCTATCTTTGATCTCCAAGAGGTCTTTTCTATGGATTTCCTTCCATCTCGATTTTTGCATCGTCCCGAGCTGACATAATTAACACAAAACAAAAAGGGCTTTCTGTTTGTAACCATAAAGTTTTATTAGTTTTACATAAATTAGAATATATCTTAAAAAATTAATGTGGCCCTATTCAGGCCTAGTGTTGTAACTTTTGCTCTGATACCACATGTAATAAACCTCAAAAATGCCAAGAATAAAAATAAAAAAATAAGAGGTAACTTAAGTACTTCTCTTCATTCGATAACCCTTTTATATCAGTCTAATAGTGCAAGAACTTATCTTAGGTTTCAAGCTTGCTTTTCTATTCATAAAATGTATCTGTATAGTTTTAGGTTTAGAACCTACAAACCTATCCTTTCCTTAGAAATGGCATTTCTATGTTCACACATATCGGATTGAGTATTATGATTTTTAACATCATGCATTTACCTAACATAAAAAGCAAGGGGTGAGAACTATACACCACTAACTTTTAGTATTATTGTATAGTTGGGTGAATAAAGGAGGATTCCTTTAACAACTAAGAGTGATTAGTAACAAGATAATCATGTCCCTTTCATACTGATGTTTGTGTAATGAGATCCCAACTACAATCTCATTGAATAAGAGGTAAAATACAAGTCAGTAGTTAAGAGAACATAACCTAACTAGTCATGTCACAAAGGAGTCAATTTAACTATGCATTTGATCCATAACATGGTTGGAAAGGTATAACTGTTAGTGAGAATTAAAGCTCTACATCTAGCCATTAATGGAGGTCCTGTAGGCACTAGTTTTAATGGCCCTCTTAGATTCCTTCCGAGTCAAAATGCATCAACCTGACACCCATCACATGGCCCTAACAACCCCTGTACTTCCATCATTTACTTACTCTTGCAAGGTCTCTTCCTAGGGATACGCGGACCTTCATTTGTCATTGTGAGATTCTATGAATGGACTTGTGTATCACTATCTTTGAAAAGAGAGATTGTTGACTTGGGTCACATCCTGGTGGCAGGTAGCGAAGTCCATCTTCCTAGTAAGTATTTAACTCGAAACAAAGCTTGAATAATAGGGACATTCAAGGAAGGTGCTACAAGGAATGCGATGTTCTGTATCTTCTATTACATATTTAATTTAAGGTTTTCATTTATCGTTATCTATGGTGACTTCCTAGCCTTTCGCAGATGAGTCTCTGAGGTTCGATAAATAAATAAATGAGTCTTATACATAATCCTGTGTTCTTTGAAGGCTGTTACATTCACCTGATACCCTTGGAAAGACATCGGTGGTTCACATTCGTTTTTTTTTTTTTAACAGAGAAGAAAAAAAGGGGCTATGACATAAGGTTTGGGGTATTGAAAGGGATTCTTTTCCTTATCGATTCTGGGATTTGCGTAAGCCTTTTGGGTTCAGCACTAGGTTATCTCTGTAATTAGAACTGGCTTAAAAAAATACCTCTTTTATTTGGTTCAGGATGTATTAACCACTTAGCTACAAATTCTGAATTTCAAGTAACGTTTACACAGGGTCTTCATCTATCTGTATCTTGTATTTTACATAGTTTATATGTTGGAAAGTTAGTACTATTGAATTTCCTTTATGAGAAGTGTTGGGTATGTGTTATATTCTTTGCATGTGTGTGTCTGTGTGTGCGTCAGATACGACAACTACGTCTGACGATCCGTACAAACTAGGGCTCTGCCGTTGCGCCGGGCGCTTGCTACGGGGGTCCCAGGGGGGAGCAGGTATGCCCCCCCCTGGTTACGTACAACGTTCGGCACCGGGAAGTAGCCTGGGGCCGACGGGGTTCGGGGCAGCGCCCCGAGTACGCGCAGCATTCGGCACTGGCCCGGATTTTTTTTTTTGGGGCGGTTTTTGCTATTTTTAGCGGATTTTGCTATTTTTAGCTGATTTGTAAATTAATCCCGGATTAAGGTATTAGGGTTTTGGTATCTACGGAATACCTAAAAACATTGTATATATTGTATGGAGAATGGTGAAATTCGATATAATTAAAATAAGAAAGGTTTTCGCGGTTGAGGGTTTCTGGTAAAAATCTCTGTGTATTCTGTGTATGAGCCATTGATTAATTTATGTATTGCTTAAGAATATATATGCATTGCTTTACTTCACAGGTTTAAAACTTACATGTGGTATCAGAGCAAATTTTTAGCTTCAGAGGGACACCTTTGTTGCTGAGGGTTTGGCTCAGTCTGGATAGATCAAGTTTATCTTTGGTCTGTGATAAACCTGGGTTCAGTTGGAGCTTTTGCAGAGGAGATTCAAGTAAAGTAAGAGGAATGGAGATCTCATCTAGAATCGAGATAGAGAAGTTCAATGGTAAAAAATTTGAGCTATGGAAGCTCAAGATGGAGGACCTTCTTGTAGACAAAGAACAATGGATCACTGTGGATCCTGGTACACAACCTACTGGTACACCATCTACATGCACACAGGCTACTGGTACACCTCCTATCGGTACACAAACTACTAGTACACCAGTTACTGGTATGTCGAAGGAAGATTGGGACAAGTTGGACAGAAGAGAAAGGAGTACCATTCGACTCTGCCTGGCAGATTCAGTGTTGTTGAATGTCTTAGGAGAATCTACAGCCAAGGAACTATGGGATAAGTTAGGGAGCTTGTATCAATCAAAGTCCCTGGTAAACAGGTTGTTTCTTCAAAAGAAGTTGTGTCATCTTAGGATGGAAGATGGAGATTCTGTGACAGAACATCTAAATGCCTTTAATACTCTGGTAAGTCAACTTGGATCTGTTAATATTATGATTGCAGAAGAAGATAAGTGTATTACTTTGTTATGTTTTTTGCCAGACTCTTGGTATAATCTAGTTGTAGCAATAGGTAGTACCACTCAACCTACATTGAAATATGAGGATATAGTTGCATCGTTGTTATCTGAAGAAATGAGGCGAAAAAGCATGGATGGTCATAGCACAGATGCTTTATTTATAAGAGGGCGTCCCCAAGAGAGGAACCCTGGTAAGTCTTCAGGATGGAGATCTAAATATACAGGTAGATCTAAGTCCCCAGGAAAATCTTTGAGGAAATGCTGGAAGTGTGGTAAAGCAGGGCATTATAAGAAAGATTGCAGGTCTAAGAAGGTTGAAAAACCAAAGGGATCTGATAGTACCTCTTCCACGGAGGTGAAACCCTCCATTGAAGAAGGAGGTGATGTTTACCTATCATCTACAAGTACACATGCAGACCATGGTGCATGGTTGATTGAATCAAGTGCATCATACCATATGACTCCTCACAGGGAGTGGTTCTCTGAATATGAAAAATATGATGGTGGTGATGTATTCCTAGGAGATTACTCAACAACAAAAATCTTGGGACGTGGAAGGGTTAAGTTGTTGCTAAATGATGGAAGGATTAAAACTCTCCCTGGGGTTATACACATTCCAAAAGTATCCGGGAGCCTCATATATGTAAGCAAGTTGGGTGATGCAAGAGTGAGAACTATATTTGAAAAGGACACTTGCAAGATGGTATGAGGAGCAATGGTGTTGATGAGGGGAGTTCATTGTGGAACTCTGTACAAGTTGTTGGGAAGAACTTATACTAATGGGTGTAACAGTTCTGTTGTCCTTGAGTAAAACAATGAAGGAGACAAGACCAATACTGTCCCATAAAAGAAGACCATGTTGTGGCATCAAATACTGGGGCATATTGGAGAAAAGGGCCTTCTAACATTACACGGTAAAGGTATGATTGAAGGTATGTCTGATTGCACTCTGGATTTTGATTTCTGTGAAAATTTCATATATGGTAAACATAATCGAGTAAGATTCCCATCTGGTGCTACAAGAGCAAAGGGGATCTTAGAGTTGATACACAGTGATTTGTTTGGACCTGTTCCTGTTCCATCCCTAGGTAAAACTGTGTATTATGTTTCATTCATAGATGATTTTTCAAGGAACACATGGATTTATTTTCTTAGAAAGAAATCTGAGTTATTTGATAAATTTAAAGAGTTTAAGGCTCTGGTAGAAAATTAGAGAGAGAAGAAAATAAAGGTATTGATAACAAATAATGGTGGAGAATTCTGCGGAAATGAATTCGAAGAATTCTATAAGAAGTGTGGTATAGCAAGGCAGAAGACTACTCCATACACTCCTCAGCAGAATGGAGTTACAGAAAGGATGAACATGACATTGATGGAAAAAGCAAGGAGCATGCTCAGCGGTGTCGAGTTAGGACAAGAATTCTGGGCAGAGGCAGTGAGTACAGCATGTTACCTAGTCAATCGATCACCTTCATCAGCGTTGGATGATACAACTCCACATGAGGTATGGTCTGGAAATAAACCCTCTCTTCAACATCTTAGAGTGTTTGGTTGTGATGATTATGTACATGTTCCAAAGGAAAAGAGGAGTAAGCTGGATAATAAAGCTAAAAAGTGTATCTTTATTGGTTATAAAGATGGTGTGAAAGGTTATAAGCTTTGGAACCCAGAAACCAAGAAAATTGTTTATAGTCGAGATGTTGTTTTCAGAGAGGTAAAAGATGTGTCCAAGCAGGAATTCCCACCAACGCAAGATGAACCTGAGAAAATAGAGCTTGAGTTGGATGATGCAAAATCTGAATCATCTGAAGAAGAGGAAGTAGAGGAAGCAGAAGCAGAAGAAGAAGAACCTCATACCCCAGAATTGAACAGATCAGTGAGAGATAGAAGGCAACCAGAAAGGTATAGTCCACCTGATTTCTGTTCCAATTTTGCTTTATCTATTACTGATGATGATCCCAGAACTATCAGGGAAGCAGTGAATTCAGAAGATAGTAAACTCTGGAAGAAGGCCATGGTTGAAGAAATGGATGCCTTGGATAAGAATGAGGCATGGGATATAGTTGAGCTTCCAGTTGGAAGAAAATTAGTTGGTAGCAAATGGTTGTTCAAGAAGAAGTTTAACGCAGAAGGTAAAGTGGAGAAATACAAAGCTCGGTTAGTAGCAAAAGGTTATTCCCAAGTAGAGGGAATTGACTTTGGTGAGATTTTTTCTCCTGTTGCTAAGTTAACTTCTATTATATTTGTTTTATCTATTGCTGCTTTATTTGATATTGAAGTGGAACAAATGGATGTGAAGACAACATTCCTACATGGGGATCTGGAGGAAGAAATCTACATGAAGCAGCCAAAAGGATTTATAGTGAAAGGGAAGAAAGAGCTAGTCTATAAGCTAAAGAAGTCACTATATGGTCTGAAGAAATCACCTAGGATGTGGTACCAAAAGTTTGACACATACATCCTTGGATTGGGATTTGTAAGAAGCAGGGTTGATCACTGTGTATATTCCAAGCAAGTTGGTAATCACTTCATTTATGTAGTGTTGTATGTTGATGACATGTTGTTTATAGGAAATAACATGGATGTTATCAAGGAGGTTAAATCACAACTATCCTCCAAATTTGACATGACGGATCTCGGTGCTGCTAACTTCATTCTGGGAATGGAGATCAAAAGAGATCGTGCAAACAGGAAACTCTGGTTGAATCAAAGAAAATATATTGAAACGATATTGTAGAGGTTTAATATGCATGGAAGTAAACCAGTCAAGGTTCCTATTCCTATAGGTGTGAAGTTATCTGCAGATCAGTGTCCCAAGACACGGGAAGAAGAAGAGGACATGTCCCATGTTCCATATGCCAGTGCAGTTGGCAGCTTGATGTATGCAATGGTCTGTACTAGACCAGACATTGCACATTCAGTGATAGTTTTGAGCAGGTATATGTCAAAACCAGGGAAGGAGCATTGGACAGCAACCAAGAGGGTCTTCAGGTATCTTCGTGGCACCACCAGTTATGGATTGTGCTACCAAGGAAGGTCGGGATTGGACAGAGCGGTGGACATACATGGCTTTGTTGATGTAGNTTATCTGCAGATCAGTGTCCCAAGACACGGGAAGAAGAAGAGGACATGTCCCATGTTCCATATGCCAGTGCAGTTGGCAGCTTGATGTATGCAATGGTCTGTACTAGAACAGACATTGCACATTCAGTGATAGTTTTGAGCAGGTATATGTCAAAACCAGGGAAGGAGCATTGGACAGCAACCAAGAGGGTCTTCAGGTATCTTCGTGGCACCACCAGTTATGGATTGTGCTACCAAGGAAGGCCGGGATTGGACAGAGCGGTGGACATACATGGCTTTGTTGATGTAGACTGGGCTAGAGATTTGGATCACAGAAGATCTACAAGTGGGTATGTATTTAACCTATTTGGAGGAGCAATCAGTTGGATGAGAAAAAGACAAGATGTAGTGGCACTCTCAACTACAGAAGCTGGATACATCGCAGCCACTCATGCAAGCAAGGAAGCAGTATGGTTACAAAGATTGTGTTCAGGTATTGGGTTGGTACAACAAGCAGTGAGATTATACTGTGACAGTTAAAGTGCAATATTCCTGGCAAAGAACCCAGCTTATCATTCGAAGACAAAGAATATTGATGTTCAGTATCACTTTGTGAGAGACATGGTTGAGGAAAAGAAGGTGTTGCTGGAAAAGGTTGACACTTTGAAGAATGCTGCAGATTCATTGAAAAAGTCTGTGAGCACAGGAAAGTTCTCTTGGTGTAGAGTAACAATGGGCATTGCTGCCCTGGATTGTTGACTATAGAATCCCCTGGACCCCTAGATGCAAAGAAAAAAACAAGTGGGAGAATGTTGGGTATGTGTTCTATTCTTTGCATGTGTGTGTGTGTGGGTGCGTCAGATACGACAACTGCATCTGACGATCCATACAAACTAGGGCTCTGTCGTTGCGCCGGGTGCTTCCTAGGGGGGTCCTAGGGGGGGCAGGTATGCCCCCCCCTGGTTACGAGCAGCGTTCAGCACCGGCCCGATTTTTTTTTTTGGGCGGTTTTTGCTATTTTTAGCGGATTTTGCTATTTTTAGCTGATTTGTAAATTAATCCCGGATTAAGGGATTAGGGTTTTGGTATCTACGGAATACCTGAAAACATTGTATATATTGTATGGAGAATGGTGAAATTCGATATAATGAAAAGAAGAAATGTTTTCCTGGTTGAGGGTTTTCGGTAAAAATCTCTGTGTATTCTGTGTATGAGCCATTGATTAATTTCTGTATTGCTTAAGAATATATATGCATTGCTTTACTTCGCAGGTTTAAAACTTACAAGAAGTAGATTTTGCGGCTTGGCATCATGATAATGATGGGACCCCGTTGATGCGAGGTACCCATCAGGAATACCTAGACCAATTCCCTCGACTCAGGACATTTACTCAACCAGAACAAAACAAGAACACGTTTCCATATTCCAGCCATGAGTTATGTAATAATTCGAGTTTTTAGTTGCATCCATTTATGGTTCTATTGTAGCTTCTAGTTTAGTTTTATTTTTGTATGTTTTACTAATGATTTTAATGGTGAATCTTTCTTACAGGGGTGTCAACTCCATGAGACTTTGGGTCGGTCCCTATCATCTGTGCAAAAGTTAATTTGGTTCCAAGTACATTATTCCTCAGACTTAGCTTTTAGACTTCACTGGTACTGAGGACCGAGGCTATGTACCATATTTATTACTTATAAAGAAATCTCGTCGAAATTTTCTGTATTGGTTAGTTAGGGGTATGCCCTACTTTATGTTAATATTACAAAGATTTGAAGGGCATGCAAACCTTGTGTCTGGTTGTAGTGGTAATTATAACTTGGAAGGGGATTACTCCCTGATCATTCCTTCTCATGTTTCAGGCAAAGTCGAGAAAAAGTAGTGGTGAAATTCAATACCACCTATGTTATGTATATTTTTCTTTTCAAAAATCTAGGGAACCATTCTTTTTGTAACCTAGTCATCATATATTGAGTTGATTCAACTGCGGATAATTATGAAGAGTATAAGAGTTCTTCACTTTTAATTCTTTTGATTTTTGTCATAATCCCCTCCATTTCTAAAACTGGTTTTGTGTTTCAGAACTTAGATCGTTTCCTAGTTATTCTATTTATTTTCCAGGAGTCTTCTTATTATTAATTATACAACCATTTACAGTATTAAATTTTTACTTTACCATGAATGAAAGTATACTAGTATTATAAAGTTTTCATAGCCTCGTACAATATATATATATATATATATACGAAAGGACTTGACTACTACTTGGAGTATGTTGTTGTATTGATGACTTCCTAGTTTCCATTCATCATTATTATGTGTTCTATAACTATATACATACAAACTTTATTCAAGGTATAATATTAGCATTGGTAATTATTTAGCCTATGTGTATTTTCCATCTATTCATAATTCGACTTGTTAATTAATTGCATAAATAATTTTGGAAAACACCTAAACTAGTAGGATCTCATCCTGAATTGGAGTTTTGGTCTGTACAGGTTGAAACTATAATCCCTTTTGAGTTCGCGAGTCTAGGTACTGAACTATACAATTCTAGTTGTCACATTTGATATTGCCTACTATCACGAAACATTGAATGGGTTGTTCACATGTATATTCCCAAGAAACAAATTTATAACTTACTTCATATAGTATGTATTCCTACAATTGGGTCCCTTTATTTTTCCTTTTTCTGATAAGGTTAAATGATTGAAAAACATGTAATTTGGTTCTGTCTAATGGAGTATTATGCTTCTGTATTGTCTTATAACAGAGCATCAGAATTATTTAATTTCATTTGGTTCTATAACAGGGTTTTAAGGAGATTTTTAGACTCTTTGATTTAATAAAACCTATACACAGAACTACCTACAACCATGTCGATGTATATCATACATAAATATATATATAAGCCTATAAGCAATATGTGGAAAGACTTGCTCAACTTCAATTATTCACAGATAGGTCAGTCTAATATTTCAACTACAGAAATACGCATACATTTGCAGACAGATCTGTTCCTTTGTGTTCATTTAAACTTGGATGGATTCTACCTAAAATTTTAGTTTTCAATAGGAACTGTTCCAGAATTTGTCTTTGATTATAAACTTTATACAACGAAAATATGTCATCCATGGAAATTATTTCAACTTAACATGAATAGATACATGATATCGGAGATACAAAAATCATTCAGAACATGGAAGGAGAATATATAACATATTTGAACCAATTCCTAGGAAGACAAAGGGAACAACCATGTTCCTCCCAACCGAAGAACCGAGAAGCCAAAATCACTTGCCCAATTCACCCCCTAGCCTGACCATGAACCCATGAGGGAGAACTTGGAAAAATCCTCCTCGACAATGTCCTTCAATTCCATCAGATTCCTCTTGCCTTACACTCACTCAGTAGTGTTACAGCAGGAAAAAAATCATTAGTCTCTTTTTCCCAGCATACTTGGCAGCGTCCTGCCTCCTCACACATGTTATTTATCAAAAAATCTTTTTGCCCAGGTCTTTTTTCCGTTCCTTGGGAATTTTCACAGATTTCTAAATCCCTGATTTTCAGGGGCTGGTAATGGCCAAATATTTAATTTTCCACTTGTAACAATCAGCCCAGAGGTAGTTCCAACATGTTCCCCACTCATGGAGTCATGGTCAGCTGATTTTAACATGGTTGTTCCATTTGTTCTCCTCCAATCAATATAAAATATTATGTTTTCATACAAGTGTCATAGTCAAATAGTTAGTTGGGTGAGATCAGATCTCTTCCCAATAGTCATAATAATTAATTACAATTATTAAATTCAAAATTCGGAATTTCCATAAATGGAAAAAAAATTTGAAATTCAAATTTACTAAAAACGAAATATTTTTCCAACAAATTTAAATTTCAAAAAAATACTTTATTTTTTGGGGATGTCACATAAGGGATAACATCCCTATCCTAACACAATGACCTTGATGAAAAAAGACTAGAACCTCAAGGCACATGAACCAAATTCCTGAAGGTGTTCAACCCATGTGCCAAAAGAAAACTTACAACACTCGACAACACTCATACAAAATGCATCGAATCTGACCAAGTTATTGTTCTCCTCTATCCAACTAGGCACACCATGATCCCCTCATCAAGAATCATGTCATCCATAGGGATAGATGAGTTGATAAAATTGGCACAACACAACCTATTTGGATCGAGGACTCTAGATAAATCCGACGTGCTAGGACCCAAATATTGATAAGAAAACCATGCACAAACCCCAACAACAGGTCGATGAGACACCAAAGGATGACTACCAGGGAAGAAACAAGCCAACACACGACTCCGTCAATCCCCTAAATAGCGTTAAACAATGATCTAATTTAATCATACTTACGATCTAAAAGGGAAATTCTAAATTAATCCCAAGTCATACTCTAGCTAGAAATTGACATCATATAACCACATTAACCATATCAATGCAGAAAGATACAATCAAATACTTATTAACACATTACATTACAATATTTGGTCTATCTTTTCTAACCACACCAAAATGACAGTTGTCTATAACATTAAAAATAATCTTCTAAGAATTGACAATTCCATTAAATCCATATGCATTCAATGAGAAATTAGATCCATAAACATTCAATGACATTTGCTGCCATATCCATTTAATGAGATTTAATGCCATATACCTGGTCATAATTAATGTCCTTCAAAGCCATTTAATTCAGTCGATGCCATTGTTAACGATATCCTACCACAAAATTATTATTTCTAAATAAAATAGAGGGAAGTTGTCCAAACCAATACTACCATTCAAAAACATTGTGAGGTAAAAGTAAAACTCAGGGGTAAGAATGTCGAAGAAATTAGTTAGTCATCTAGCAAATTCTATATTGATTTTCGTCAATGCAGAATCTATTATCTACCTGTCAAAGTATAGGAGGGATATCGCTGCCCATCCCAACCATGAAATCATTGCCACAATGGCTGGAACGATGTCATAACGGTGTAAGTAAGTTGAGAGTTCGATGAAGGGATAAATTAAATGATGTTTGTTCAATGCATACAGTAACTTAGCTGATCAAAATTAATATAGTTGTCCAACACATTCTAGAATTTATTGTTATCTGAGTAAGTTATGGTTGCCAATATAAAGAGAAAATTAGAGTTTAATCGGGAGATATAGTTATAGTTCATTGTCTACTGAAGGAGTTACTCCAATACACATCGTTGTAGCTAACTCATTATGATGAATTTACTGTGGTAAACAAGTTCAGGATTACTAACCCACCACAGTTCGCTACCTAAAATCAAGGCTACTTGTGACTAATCGCTATAAAATTCGTTAAGCAAATATAGCCATACAAACGCAAATCGCAGAGGAATTGGTATTACTCCAATTACTTAGTTATATATTGCAAAGGTAATGGTATTATAGCTATTACATGGTTACAATTGCAAAGGAAATGTTATTACAACAATTACATGGTTACATGTCGCAGAGGTAATGCTATTACAACAATTACATGGTTACAGTCGCAGAGGTAAAGGTATTACATCAGTTATATGGTTACAATTGCAGAGGTAAAGGGTATTAAAGAAATTACATGGTTACAAATCGTAGAGGTAATGGGTATTGCAACAATTACATTTTTTACAGATTGCAGAGGTAATGGGGTCAACTAAGTTGAGTTTAATCGTTGAGTTTATAGCTTTCCATAGTAAATTCGTTGAGTTTAAACATTCAAATAAATTCAATGAGTTTATAACATTCAATAATTTAATCTGTTGAGTTTATATCCTTATAAAAACGCCCAGAAGTATAATTCATCTTAATCAAATATACATTGGTAATCTAAACAATCTAAATAGAATTAGAAAATCACTCAGCAAAATTTTACCCCCAATCAAATGAAATGCAGCCAAAGAAGTGGAAAATTGCAAGGAAAACAAATTAAAAACAAACTTAATCAAGAAAAAAATGTAGTTTGGCAATTGAAAAAGTGCAGTCTTAGCTAGTGGTGAAAAAAGAAGTCTCAATCGTCTTCAAAGTAGAGTGCAGAGTTAAATAAAACCAGTGAAAATCCAGCAAGATATAAAAACGCAGAGTTAAAAAAACACTTCGCCATCAACCAATAAATTCCAAGGTTAACTAATTGCATCAAGGCGCAAGACAACACACTACCTCGAACAACTAACATGGCTAGGTGACTGGAAGGAACATCATTCTCTCATCATCAACGCTGAGAAAAGAAGGGCGTTTAAATCCATAGGTCTATTAACACTGAAGTGACAATCGTAGATTAGGCTCTTGGCCGACTTCTAAGGCATGGAATTATGAGTTAGGGTCAGAGGAAAAAAAATATAAACTGCAAATCATCACAATCAATAAAACCATAGGACGGTCAAGACATGCATGGATCGAAAGACAAGGGAATCAATCAACAACGAGCTTAAGGCTATGGGGAAAATCAGTCATCAATTAAAATTCTAAGTCAATCATTTTATTTACCGAATTAAACATACAGACTAAGAGCGCAAAGTATAGCAATAATCTACCATGTAGAAATAAAGGAAGCGTATCGTTTCCCAAGTAGCCTACTCTGAGTTGTTTTCCTACGTAATCCATGTAACTCCCACTTGTCGAACAATGAGACTTCACCGATACCTCCCAGCCAACGCTAGGGGTACTCTTATTCCCCCTTAGCACCCCGAGCTGCAAAGGGGCCACACACACTAACCAGAGAATCAACTAGATCCCATCTCGTCTCATAAGTCTGAGCTACCACTCCTCACCGAGTTGGGTATCTCAACTCCCACAAGCTAAGTTAGCCCAGTCTAAAATTTTGCAACGTAACTTTATGCATCAAAGAAGAGATCCATAAACATCCTCCTCCCTCCTTTATATAGATTTTCTAAGTCAATTACTTTCCAAAAATCCCTTTTAACTCATTGCTCAAAATTTTTAACTCATAATAATCATCCCCGTACAAGTGTCAGCCATCCCCTTCATTGGACCATAAATTAATTTCCTTAATTAATTAATTACCTCTTTTTCCCTCATCCACCTAAAATCATTCCTAGAATTGCTCCTAGCTGTCCCCATATTCCCTTACAAGTTTTAATCACTTTCCCCCTTATTAATTTACTAGTTGAGTTAATTTATAAAGTTCATAAATGCTATATACCTTACTAAGTTAGACTTTCTACTTTTTCCTTGTGTTTCCTCTTTCTTTCCATGTTTCCCGCTTTTTCCTAGTTTCCTAATTCTTTTAGATTTCCCTCTTTCCCTTTTCATTTAAAACTCAAATTGTCAGGTGTAGAAAATTAACTTTTTCCCTTTTTCCGTTTTAGTTAATAAAATTTTAATTAACAGATGAGACAAAACCATTATTTCCCCTTTTTCCCTTTTTAAATTTTATCCCACAAAAGTTTTTTTTTTTTTCATAAATTAAATTAATCACTTACCCCCTTCTTGTCACATGATTAATGATGATTATCATTATTATTTATTTTATTTTTATTTATTTTTTTATAAATAGATAAATTTTTTATCACAAGTATCATTTAGACCTAGTCTTTATTTTCCTAGGTTGGGCAGCATTTTATTAGGGGAATGTTTCAAATCTTCCTTATCACATTAGTCACCCTAAGGACATCTAGGTTTACCTATTTATTAATGAACAACACGACATGCCCTTCAGGACGCACTAGGTGTTCCAAGGGTGCCACTTGCCTCCTTTTGTTTCCCTTGTGTGATGTGCCCTTCACAATGCACTACATGCTCCAAGGGTTCCACTCGCTTCTTTCCAAATTTCCTGTTCGACGTGCCCTTCATGATGCAGTACATGCTCCAAGGGTGCCACTTGCCTCTTGATTGACTTGGTAGACATAAAAAAATCCTAGATTCAATACTCCACCAGGTGATCTTGTGGGATACTAAGGGCCTCTAAGGAATAATGCCTGTGCATTACTGCACACCCCTTAGAATCATCATGAGCGACTTTCGCAGTCGACCCCTTCTCAAACTAGGAAGCCATTAACTTGCAATTCGAGCCACGGTGGGAGTGCTAGTAGGTTGTGTGAGGGATATTGTCCACACCTCTCACTCAACATCTCTGGCATTCATGTATGGCCCCTCTACTCCATATGTCAGTCCGGTTGGCAAGATATCGTCATCCTACATCATCAACAAATCATGTCAGAACATATCCATAATCAAATCATCTAATCAGATGCACAAATGTCATATATACAACAATAAAACCCCAATAGTCCACTCCCTCACTCGATCCAGAGTCCAAGGGGTCGCATCGATGCCTCTGCATCTGTGGTGTCCAAAATCCTGCACACTCAGGGAAAACCGAGTCAATAACACCTGTCTATGTCAATGCAGCAAAATAACATGTCATGAATTCATAATGCCTCATAATCATAATCGAAATGTCCAAAAGTATAATAATTTGGATCAATTGTGAGCAAGTCTCCTCAAAGGATAAGTTCGCTCAGTGTGCAGAAGAGAAGGATGTTACATACTCCCCCTCTTGGTATAAAATTCATCCTAAAGTTTCAAAGTATATAAGTGTCGAAATCATGTGTATCTACTATCACCATATCATAAGTCTATCTATCAAACAAAAATGGAAACTATTGGTGCATATCATATGCATCCTCCCAGGTCATCGAGTGTAGAATATAGTTATCCCACTGGACCTTGACCTGATCAAGAGTTCAATGCCATAGTTGTGGACTGCGATGATCCAAGATGTGGATCGAATCAGCCATGAGTGCCCCCTTGTTTGATACCTTCAAGGAAATCATATCAATAACATATGTAGGATCACTAATATAATGTCTGAAAACAAATACGTGAAAAACACTATGCATACGCCTCAAAGAATCAGGCAAGGCTAGTCGATATACCATGGACCCTTTCCTCTACACAATCTCGAAAGGTCCCACTAACCTAGGAGAGATTTTATCTCCCTTTTCAAACTTGATCGAACTCTTATGTGGTTTTACCCGTAAGAAGACTCGATCGTCAACTTTGTAACTACGGTCAACACGGTGCGCATCAACATAGCTCCTCTATCGATCTTCCACTTCTTTGATCCTTTGTCTTATTGTTTGCATTTTATCTTCCATTTCTTGGATCGCTTCTGGTTCTACCAAGACCCTATCCTGAAGTCTATCTCAACTCTAAGGCGTCTGACACAGTTGCACGTAAAGAAACTTGAAAGACACCATCTTAATGGTGCTTTGGTACCTGTTGTTATAAGTGAATTCTACCAGTGGCAAGAATTCTTCCCAACTCTTTTGTTGGTCCATCACGTACATGCGCAACATGTCCTCCAAGGTTTTGTTCATTTGTTTGGTCTTCCCATTAGTCTCCGGGTGATACATAGTACTGAAGTTAAGTTGGGTTCGCAAGGCCTCTTGGAAACTAGTCCAAAATCGTCCAGTAAACACCGATCCTCAATCAGATATAATCCTGTTAGGCACGCCATGTAGCCTCACAATCTCATTGATGAAAACTCTATCTATTTCATGTGCCTGATACATCATATGCATCGGAATAAAATGAGCACTCTTCATCGAAGTGTCAACTACTATGAAAATCGAGTCGTTCCTCCTTGTCGTTAGTGGCAATCCAACAGTAAAATCAATCGAAATAATCTCCAATTTTGATTTTGGAATAATGTGTGGCCATAGTAATCCTACTAGATGTCTATGTTTATCCTTTACCTGCTGACATTCTATACATATAACCACACAGTTGACTATGTCTTCCTTCATTCCTTTAAAGAAGAATAAGGGTTTAAGGTCCTCCCTCATATTCGTGACTCCCGGGTAATCCATGTATAATTAACTATGAGCCTCGTTTAAGATAAGCTCCTCAACTCGTCATTCAGTGGTACATAAATACAATTGTTAAACCTCAATAATCCATCATTTTCAAACGTAAATCCTTCAAGTCTTGTTACCATCATTGTGTTTTGTCCGATAAAATCCTTGAACTCTTTGTACCAGTCATCATTGCGCTGTAAAGTTATAATTATTTCACATAGATTTGTTTGAAGGGGCAACACTGAAAAGATTTGTGGTATCTGACTCAATGGATCTGCCACTTAGTTCACTATTACTTTTATGTAATAAATCTCGAAATCATACTCGCTAAACAATTCTGACCAGCGTCATCTTTGCGCGTTCAGGTCTCTTTGCATAAAGATGTGTTGTAGTCCACAGTGGTTCATCTTTAGTTCAAATTTTCATCCAACTAGGTAGTGTATCCAAACCTTCAAGGAATATACAATGGATAAGAACTCCAAATCGTGCGTCACATAGTTCTCCTCATGCCTTCTCAGTTTCCTTGAGATGTAAGCAATCAGTCGACCATCTTCCATAAAGACTTTTCCTAAGAATTCCTTGGATGTGCCAATGCATACCAAGAAGTTCATGTCCGTGTTAGGGACCCTTAGTATTGGTTTTGTTTTCAACAACTCCTTGAGCCTCCGAAATTCGTCAGGGAATTTTTCGATCCAATCAAAGTTCTTGTTCTTCTTTTTCAATTCTTTGATCAAATTTCTATCTTTGAAAATCCCTCGATGAACCATCAATAGTATCCTTCTAAACCCATGAAGCTATGCAGTTCTGAAACATTCGTTTGTGGAGGCCATTCCATAATAACCTCGACCATTGTTGGATCCATGACGATACCTTTACCAGAGATAACATGCCCTAAGTTGTGAATCTTATATTGATAAAACAGGCATTTGGACAACTTCCCATACAATTTGTGCTCTCACAGACATTGTAGCACCAAGCGTAATTCATTATCATGCTACTCCATCTTCCGAGAGTAAATCAAAATATCGTCAATGAATACTTTTACGAACTTGTACAAGTACTCGCAGAACACCCTATTCATCAAAATCATAAATACGCCAAGTGCGTTTGTCAGTCCAAACAGTAAAGCAATAAATTATTAATGTGTAAACCTCATCTTAAAGGTGGTCTTAGGGACATCATCTTCCTTAATCTGTAACTAGTGTTATCCTGATCAAAAATTGATCTTTGAGAAAACCATCACACCCTTCATATGATTGAACAAATCAGCAACCCTTGGAAATAGATACTGATTCTTGATCATTTCCATGTTGATTTGATGATAGTTAATGCAGAGCCTCCATGACCCATCCTTCTTTCATATGAAAATAATAGGCACACCCCATGGTGACACACTTGGACGTATCAGTCCCAAGTCCAACAATTCTTTCAATTGTATTCTCAACTCCTATAACTCCGTTGTCAAAATCCAATAAGGTGTTCTAGATATCAGTTCAGTCCCCAATTTAAGGTCTATGGTAAACTCCAATTCCCTCTCCAGTGACATTCCAGGTAACTCCTCCGAAAAGATGTCTGCAAACTCTCTTACCACCAGAAGGTGTTCTAGACCTTCCACTACTCACTTTTCATTTAACGCAAGGATTGCATAAAGCTTACATCCCTTGTGAATGCTCTTCCATAGCTGCAAGGAAGAGATGAACCTTAGGAAAACTCCCTAGTTTCTTCGTACAATCACGCATCTTTGTCCCTCATCGTCGAATACGATCAATCTATTCGTATTACAGTTGAGTATCACCTCATGTGATTCCAACTAGTCCATATTGATCATGATGTCATAAGATCCTAATATCATGATGTATAGGTTGGCCCTTGTGACAGACTCTCCCAAGTTAAGGGTACAACCCGTAACCTTTCCTTGAACCTTCTGTTTGGATCCCGAATCCATCTCTACAAATATAAACTCATCTTTTTCAACTGCATTTACCTTAATTCTATTTAGCATTGCACCAGAAATGAAACTCTTGGTAGCACCGAGAGATATCAAAATACTAAAGGTCTGGTCAGCAATGGTACTTCATGTCTTGAGCATAGTCAACTGGTGATCTGCCTGGTGGTTATTCACTGCTGCATGAATCCGATGGGCCTTGCCCAAATTTCCCAAGGTAGTGGGTCTGGGTGATCCAAATTCTCTAGTCCTCTCCACTCAGAAGTCATTCTGGAAGTGTGTCTCCCCACATGTCTAGCACCCCTTCTTTAGTACAGTACTCCTGGTACCCAAAGTAGAAGCTGACGATCCACCGGCCTAGAATTATGGTTTGTTCTATTGAACATGCCTAAAATGTTGTTGCTACGATCGATGTTTCTACTGATGTTGTGGTCTCTGATAAGGTGTGTGTTGCTGAGGCGTCAATCACTGAGGTGTAGTGAAATTGAATCCCCTCTAGAAGCCACGATATCCTGGCGTATGTCTTCCTGGTGTGTGATGTTGTTGCACACCAGAGGACACCTGTCCTTCTCATCTCGCTGGAGTCCTACTTTGACCCCCACTAATAAGCTCCTCCTGGATGACATCATGCAAGGTTTGAGGCATCATAATCCTAACCTTGGCACATATGTTGTCGTTAAGTCCAAACATGAACCTGTTGACCTTAAGTTTCTCAGTATTAAGATGCAAAGCATACCGAAGCAACTCCATAAAAAGGGCTTCATACTTGGGCACTGTGTGACCACCTTATCATAAGGCATTGAACTCATTGAGATGACACTCAATGAATTCCTCTAATAGGTACCTCTCTCGGACCCCTTCCTCGAATAGTTCCCATGACGCATGTTCGACAACCATGTTCAGTTGCGGCATGAGAATCTTCCACCATAGAAGAGCACTCCCCTCCAATTGAAATACTACCATGCAGACCTTCAAGTTGGAGGTATAGTCACAAACTGTAAATCATATCGCCATATTCTCCAACCATGCCTCGACGACTGCGCCATCCCGACACCAAAGAATTAGCGAAATTTGACCTTGTCGAGTTTGCAGTGGATGCTAACAGTATTAGTCGGAGAGCATGGTGGACCCTCAAGGGGTTCTGACACCCTAGCCTCCTCTCTGTCAAAATGGTTTATTAGTGCCTTAGAAATCCACTGGAAATACCTCATCATCCAAACCATGTCACCCACCACTATCTGCTCCTGCCTGACAACCTGTTCGTCTCCCTGGGGGTTGGTCCCCTTAGGTGTGGATGTTGCTGGAGGCATCATGCCTCCTCCCCTAGTGCCCCATTTCCTTCATCCATGGTGTCCCCTAGCCATGATTACCTACATGAAACAATTCAACTTAATTAGAAACAATATAATCAAAAATCATATCAATGAAAGTTGCAGTGATCCCAAGTCACGAGTTGAAACTGCTCTGATACAACATGTAATGAACCCTTCATTACGAGTATAAGAAAGTAAGAAGTGCCATTTTTTTTTTGTTTGAAGACAAGATGGCGACAACAACAATAGATAACCACACAACTGATGACGAACACAAGCATGGAGTCTAGGCAACAAGCTATTATGACTCCACGCACTAGCACAAGATAAACTGGGTGAAAATGACTACCTACCTGACGCAACACGACCATGCCTACAAGCAAAGGGACAACATCCCTATCCTGACATAATGAGATTGATTTAAAAATACTATAACATCAAGGCGTGCAAACCAAACACTTGAAGGCATTCAACCCATGTGCCAAAAGAAAACTTACAACACTCGACAACACTTACACAGAATGCACCAACTCTGGCCAAATTCTCATTCACCGCTATCCAATAGGGACTGCCATGATCCCCTCATTAGGAATCATGCCATCCCCAAGGATATATGTGTCAATAACCTTGGCACAACACATCCTATCTAGATCGAGGACTCTAAATAAATCTGATGCACTAGGAGCCTAATACCAATAATAAAACCATGCCCAAACCCCAACAACAGGTCGAAAAGACACCAGAGGATGTCTACTAGGAAGGACACAAGTCAATACATGACTTCATCAACCCCCCAACCCTTTTATCAAGTCTAACTGGTCAATACTGACCATTTAAATAATGTTAAGTACCGATGTATTTTAATCATTACTTATGATCTAAAAGGGAAATTCTAAATTAATCCCAAGTTGTAATCTAACTAGAAATTGACATCATATAACAACATTAACCATATCAATGCAAAAAGCTACAATTAAATACTTTTTAAGACATTACATTACAACATGCAGTCTATCTATACTAACCACAACAAGATGATAGTTGTCTATAACATTAATAAGAATCTGCTAAGAAGTGACAATGCCATTAAATGCAGATACATTCAATGAGAAATTAGACCCATAAAAGTTCAATGAGATTTGTTCCCATATTCATTTAATGATATTTAATGCCATATCCCTAGTCATAATAATGTCCTTCAAAGCCATTTAATGTAGTTGATGCCATTGCTAACGATATCCTACCACAAAATTATTACTACTAAATAAAATAGAGGGAAGTTGTCCAAACCAATACTACCATTCAGAAACATTGTCAGGTAAAAGAAAAATTTAGGGGTAAGAACGCCGAAGAAGTTAGTTAGTTATGTAAAAAATGTTGAATCGATTGCCATCAACACAAAATCCATTATCTAGTTGTCAAAATACAGGAGGGATATCCCTGCCCATCCCAAGCATGAAATCATTGCCCCAATAGCTGGAACGATTTCATAACATTGTGAGTAAGTTGAGAGTTCGATGAAGGGATAAATTCAACATTGTATGTTCAATGCATATAGTAACTTAGCTGATCAAAATTAATATATCTATCCAACACATTCTAGAATTTATCGTTGTCTGAGTAAGTTATAGTTTCCAAATGAAAGCGAAAATTAGAGTTTAAGAGGGGCATATAGTTATAGTTCATTGTCTACTAAACGATTTAGTGCAATACACATCGATGTAGCTAAATCTCTCTCACAAATTTACCATGGTAAAAAAATTCAAGATTACTGACCCACCACAGTTCGCTACCTAAAATCAGGGCTACCTGTGACTAATCTCTATCCAAGTCGTTAAGAAAATACAAACATCCAAACCCAAATCATAGAGGAATTGGTATTACAACAATTATTTAGTTACATATCATAGAGGTAATGGTATTACATCCATTACATGGTTACAATCGCAGAGGAAATGTTATTACAAAAATTACATGGTTACATATTGCAGAGGTAAGGGTATTACAACAATTACATGGTTAGAGTCACATAGGTAAAGATATTACAACAATTACATGGTTACAGTGTCAGAGGTAAGGGGTATTACAACAATTACATGGTTACAAATCGCAGAGGTAATGAGTATTACAACAATTACATGATTACAAATCACAAAGGTAATGGGGTCAAGCAAGATGACTTTATTCGATAAGTTTATAACTTTCCATAATAAATTCTCTGATTTTAAACATTCAAATAAATTCACTGAGGTTATAAATTTCAATAATTTAATTTGCTGAGTTTATATCCTTATAAAAATAGCTATAAGTATAATTTGTCTTAATCAAATATACATTGGCAATCTAAACAATCTGACCAAAATAAAAATTTCGTTGGGCAAATTTTTTCCCCCAATCAAATGTAATACAGTCGAAGAAGTGGGAAATCGCTAGGAAAACAAACAAACAACAAAATTAATCAAGCAACGAATGCAGTCTAGCAATGGAAAAATGACAGTCTTAACTAGTGGTGAAAAATGCAGTCTCAATTGTCTTCAAAGTAGAGTGCAGAGGTAAATAAAACCAGTGAAAATCCAACAAGATATAAAAACGCAGAGTTAAAAAAAAACTTCGCCATCAACTAATAAATTGCAGGGTTAATTAATCGCATGAAGGAGAAAGACAACAAACTACCTCGAACAAGAACGTCCTTTTCTCATCATCCACGCACATCCTAGGGCTAGACGACTGGCAAGAACATCCTTTGCTCATCATCCACGCACAGAAAATAAGGGAGTTTAGATCCATAGGTCTATTAACATTGAAGTGACGATCGTAGATCAGGATCCTGGCTGACTGCTCAGGCGTGGATTGATGAGTTAGGGACAAAGGACAAAAAATATAAAACTCAAATCATCACAATCATTAAAACCATAGGATGGTCAAGACATGCAGGGATCGAAAGCCAAGGGAATCAGTCAACAACGAGCTTAAGGCTATGGGGAAAATCATTCATCAATTAAAATGCTAAGTCAATCCTTTTCTTTACCCAATTAAACATACAGACTAAGAGCGTAAAGTAAACTAATAATCTACCTTGCAGAAATAAAGGAAGTGTATCGTATCCCAAGTAGTCTGCTCTGAGTTGTTGTCCTGCATGCTCCATGCAACTCCCGCTTTTCCAACAATGAGACTTCACCGATACCTCCCAACCAATGCTAAGGGTATTGTTCTTCCCCCTTAGCCTCTCGAGCTGCAAAGGGGCCACGCACACTAAACAGAGAATCAACTAGCTCGCAACTCGTGTCGCAAGGCCGAGCTACCACTCCTCATTGAGATGGGTGTCCTAACTCCCACAAGCTAAGTCAATCAATTCTAAAATTCTACAGCATAACGTTACGCATCACAGAAGAGATCCATCAACCTCCTCCTCCCTCCTTTATATAGACTTTCTAAGTCAGTTACTTTCCCAAAATCTCTTTTAATTCATTGTTCAAAAATTTTAATTCATAATAATCCTCTCCATACAAGTGTCACCCATCCCCTTCATTGCACCATAAATTAATTTTCTTAATTAATTAATTACTCCTGTTTCCCTCACCCACATAAAATCATTCCTAGAATTGCTCCTAGGTGTACCAATATTCCCTTACAAGTTTTAATGACTTTCCCCCTTACTAGTTTACTAGTTGAGTTAATTTAGAAAGTTCTTAAATGCTAGATACCTTACTAAGTTAGACTTTCTTCTTTTTCCTTGTGTTTCCCCTTTCTTTTTATGCTTCCTGCTTTTTCCTAGTTTCCTAATTCTTTTATATTTTCCTCTTTCTCTTTTCATTTAAAACTCAATTTGGGAGGTGTAGAAAATCAACTTTTTCCCTTTTTCCTTTTTAGTTAATAAATTTTTAATTAACATATGAGACAAAAAAATTATTTCCCCTTTTTCCCTTTCTAAATTTTATCCCCAAAAAGTTTTTTTTGTTTTTTTTTATAAATTAAATGAATAACTTTCCCCCTTTTCGTCACATGGTTAATTATTATTATTATTATTATTATTATAAATAGATAAAAAAATTATCACATGTATCATTTAGACCTAGCCTTTATTTTCCTAGGCTGGGCGACATTTTATTAGGGGAATGTTTTAAATCTTCCTTATCACGTTATTCGTCCTAAGACCATATACGTTTATCCATTTATTAATTAACAACGTGATGTGCCCTTCAGGATGCACTAGGTGCTCCAAGCGTGCCACTCACCTCCTTATGTTTCCCTTGTGCAATGTGCCCTTCAGGACACACTACGTGCTTGAAGGGTGCCACTCGCCTCTCTCCAAATTTTTTGCATGACATGCCCTTCACGATACACTACGTGCTCCAAGGGCGCCACTCACCTTTTGAATGACTTGGTAGACATAAAAAAACCCCGGAGTCAATACTCTGCCAGGTGATCTTGTGGGAGACTAAGGGACTCTAAGGAATAAGGCCCTTGCCTTATTGTACGCCCCTTAGAATCATCGTGAGCGACTATCGCAGTCGGCCCTCATGACATCGTGGGTCTTCTCGAACTAGGTAGTCATTAACCTACAACTCGATTGACTGCGGGAGTGCTAGTAGGATGCTGAAGGGTTGTTGTCCACACCTCTCCCTCAATGTCTCTAGCAGTCATGTGTGGCCCCTCTACTCCATATGCGAGTCTGGTCAGCAAGCTATCGTCAACCTTGATCATCAACAAATCATGTCAGAACATATCCATAATCATATCATCTAATGCGATGCACAAATGTCATATATACAACAATCAAACCCCAATAGTACACTCCCTCGATCCAGAGTCCAAGGGGTCGCATCGATGCCTCTGCATCCTCGGGATCCAAAATCCTGCACACTTTGGGAAAATCGAGTCAATAACACTTGTCTATGTCAATGCAACAAAATAACATGTCATCAATTCATAACGCCTCATAGTCAATAATCAAATGACCAAAAGTATAATAATCCATATGAGTTGCGAGAAAGTGTCCTTAAAGAATAAGTTCGTTGAGTGCGCGCAAGAGCGGGATGCTACAGTTTCTAGAAATCATCTATGACTAAAGTTGATTTATTCTTCTGTATACATTCATATTTAGATTTTATATTTATACCAATCTAGAAGTTTCTAGACATCATTTGTGACTAAAGTTAATTTATTCTTTGAACACTAATTAGCTGCAATTTATGATGCAAACACTCTAATAAAAATGTGTGGACAAAATTGTAACAATTTTCTTGCAATTAGATATTACAATAATAAAAATTAAACATTGGATTTTTACTTAGGGAAATTGTAGACATGTTATCAAAATAAATATGTGGCATATTGTTCTTTTTGTTTTAGATCTATCAAGATTCTCTTCAACCAAATTCCTTCACATGTTGCTAATGTTGCTGCAATATACTCTGTTGTTGGTTGTTTCTTTGAACACCATGATACTACACATGATCCTATGTTGAAAATATAAATTGAACTATTTTTTCTATCATCAAAAAATCAATCCCAATCACTATTATAACCAACCAACCAGAAATTATATGTTAAAGCATACCAAATGCCAAAACCCAAAATTATGTGTTAAAGTATACCGAATGCCAAAATTGATTGTTCCATAGACATACCTAAAAGTTATTTTTTATTCTCCAACATTAAAATGACTTGAACATTCCATGAATCTAGAAATTGAACTTACTACTTGCAAAATATCATACCATGTTGTAGTAATATACACGAGACTTCCTACTAAACTCTTGTAAGATTTAACATCTACCTTTTCTACTCCATCTTCTACAGAAAAAAAATCACTTATATTTATGTATGTGCTTATGGGTTTACAATTTTCCATTTTCCATTTGTGAAGAATATTGTAACATGTTGTTCTTTTGAAATAAAAATACCATCATTAATTTACCTCACTTCTATGCCAAAAAAACAATGAGTCTAACCCAAATCAATAGTTTCAAATTTAGTCATCATAACCTGTTTGAACTCTTATACTAAAAAAATACTTTAGGATGTATATATCAAATCATACACATATAAGAAAGAAATAAGTATATAATTTATACCATCTTAATTGATACATAATGTAGATTGACTTTCAATTATGTTAAATCTCTTTTATAGAAAATAATTATCTATCCTACTTTGCCATGTTCTTAGAGCTGATTTAAGCCTGTCAAGAGATTTTTTTTATTTGTAGACTTTAGGTCCATTTTATGTAACTTCATATCCTTGGGGAAACTGAATATAGATGTCTTCTTTCAATACACCAATCATTAAGGATGATTTCAAATCAAGTTGATACATTTATTTACAATGCTAAATATTAAAAAGTTCTTATTATACTGAGTATTGTAACAATATCATATGTTTCATCATTTTCTATACTTTAATTTTGAGAAATCCCCTTTACTATCAATCTTTCTTTGTGCTTTTGTATTTGTCACTAACCTTTCTTTGTGATTTTGTATGGACCCATCAATTACATACCTTGTTTTGTACACCCATTTTACTCCAAAGATGTCCTTTTTAGACATTAAAATAAAGTTAGAATATGTGTACATTTCACCTAAGGATTTTACTTTTCTTGGAGGACTTGAAAGAGGAGTTGAGTAATATGATGGAGTGGATGTAGAAAGTTGAAGAATATCATGGACTCGATGTAGTCTAAGTAGTACTTGGACTACTGGATAGATTTGTAGAAACACAATATTCATCTTATCCTATAATAATTCTTGGATTTTCTTGTTGCACACCTTTATTCCACTACTATTATTATTTTTCATCAAAAAACACATCACAACTAACCGAAAATATTTTATTTTTTGGATTGTAAATATATACGCATTTTTTTTCTCACAATAACCAATAAAAATACACTTCACACTTTTATAATGTAGTTTTTTTCGGTTGTTTAGTAGGAACATGAGCATAAGCAATACAACCAAAAACTTTCAAATGATCAGCACCATTTTCTCTCCACTCCAAGCCTCATATAGAGTCATATTTTCCACACTTCTTGTTGGACATATATTAAAAAAATAAATAGATGAAACTATAGCTTTAGCCCAAAAAGAGTTTGGAAGACTTTTACCTTTCATCATGCTCCTAGTCATTTCCAACAATTTCTCTATTGTGGCATTTAACCACACCATTATGTTGGTCAATTTCCTATATATGTAATTATTTTTTCAATAATCAACAAATTTATTATAATTAAATTTCCCCCCTCCATATATGCATGTAATGTCTTTAAAACATAACCACTTTTCTTCTCAACAATAGGTTTAAATTGTTGAAAAACAATAAGGGAAATATAATTTTCTCTAATGAAATACACTCATGGTCTTCTATTCAAATCATCCACAAAAGAAACAAAATATATTTATTTTTTAAGTGAAATATTTTCATGGGGCCACATATATTTGCATGTAATAGATCCAATGGTTTTGTTTCTCTCCAAGACTTTCCTATGAAAAGTGAGTGTCCATTACTCTTGCGGAGAATGCATCCTTCAAAAACATGATCAACACAATCAATAAGATGAAATCATTTGACCATTTCCTTCTTATATTTAAATTTCCATACCTCATGTTCCATAGAAAAAGATTCATGATCAAAGCCATCTTTTAATGCTTTATTTGCTTGATAAGAAAATTTGAAAGCAAAGATTTTATTTTGCAGGATACTGATTTTTTCTATAAGATGATTATGATTTTCTTTATCATATAGGATGGATTGAATATTGTTAAAAACAATAAGATATCCCCTTTCAATAAGATTCCCCTGTCTCAACAAATTATGTAAACCATGAACAAATAAGACATCATTAATGTCTTTTACTTTTCCTTTATTTTTTTACAACGATTGTTCATTTACCTTTAAGTTCCAATGGCTTGTCATATCCTAAGACTAATTCAGATTTTGCAGATTCATTTATCTTAAAAAATCTATCTTTGTGTCGAGTTCCTTAGGAAAATTAGCTTGTTGCTTTTGTTTTTTCCACGAATTGCATTCGTAATAGCCAAAAAAAATTAAAATAAAAACAATGGAATTGGTATTTTACAATTTTTTTACCTGCATCATTATTGTTTTTATCTCTTCCTTTGTTATTTGCAAAAAAAAACCCATCATTATTGTTGTTATCTCTTCCTTTTTTATTTGCATGAAACCCTCTTCGTCAACCTTGCCAACCTTGCCTCCTTTATTTGCATGTCCTCTTCCTTGTCCAATACTGCTCATTATTTCTTCAGAAGAGAAATTATCAATTTCATGACATTATCTCTAGAAATATTGGGTTTTGTTTGAAAATATTGCTCAATTTTTTTTTCAAGATATCAATTCATCCTTTGCTCATGAGATTGAAGAGATACCATAAGTTCATTCATAGACAAATGAATTGAATCTTTACACTCTTCAATATTGACAACAATATCATCAAATATTTTATCTACAATTTTTTTTATGCTTAAGATATAATTTGATTTTATATTCCCCTAATTCTAGTGAAACAATCTTTCAATTATGAATGCAAGGAGGTTGAAATTATCTTTGATATTACAATTTAACAACTTTTCTATTATATATCCCTAATATCCCGTTGTAGCACATCCCATGACTCCTTTGATTTTTTAGTCACAACCAGTCTTCTAAGAATAAAATCATGCATTGCTTGTTGGATGAATAAAAGATATTTTGAGTCATTTTTTCAATTTTCCTTTAATTCATATCTTTGGACTTGTGTGAAACAAAAAATATATTGAGCATGTATTCGTTTTGTATAACCATTTTCCATAAAATCACTCAATTCTTGTAAAAGAAACAGGGTTTTCATTTTAATGCTCCATAATCCATAATTCTCACCTTTAGATATTGGTATTTGAGGTTCAGAAATATTAAAATAATTGTTGTTTTTGGCCATTTCATTAAATGTTTTAGAACTCTTCCCAACATATTCAATATACACAAACTTCACAAACAAATTTAATCGTTCTTGATATAACATGTTCTTCAATGTGCACAAGCTTTACAAACAAATTTAATCTTGCTTGTTATAACATGTTGTGGTACCAAATGTAGAATTATGAGGACATACTTAAAGTCATTAAACAAAACAGACAATACAAATATTGAAGGAAAACATCAAAGAACTCAATGTTTGAGATTCTTCTTTATCTTTCCTTCTTGTTTATCTTATTGAACAAGTAATGCATTCATATATAGCCTTTATATTTATGCAAATATGGAAATTACAACAAATCATGTGCAACTCATTCTAATTAGGCTAATTCTTACTAACCTTTCTAACTAACTTTAGTTTATTGTGGGATTGTGACTAAGATTTCTAACTAGCCTTGATTTATGCTGAGATTATGACTAAACTTTCTAAGTAACCTTAATTTATACTGTGATTCTCACCAACCTTTCTAACTAACCTTAATTTATGCACGGAACAATCAACACTCACTACCCATAATTTATGCTTGTAAACACTCTAATCAAAATTTGACATTATTAAGCTACAAACAGACGAATGCAAATTTTACATTATTGTAACAATTTTCCAGCAACTACATATTACAATAATAGAAATTAATCATCATCTTCAACAAACACTATAGTTAGTTACATACAAATGCATGTAATAGCTAGGTACACACCTTGTTACATTGGCAAGGTGAAGCCTAAGGTGTGAATTTCATTATAGTGAAATGGTAAGGCTTTGAAATACCCTTTTTAATTCTTCTTTAAGTCATCTTAATCTCTATCAAAACTTCAATCCTAAACCAATTAAAACCCTTGGAAGAAACTTCTATGTGTTTAATAAAATCTAGGTTATCATAAACATATCTGGTTGCATAAATATTTTCCATGTTCACCACTCTTTCAAAAACAAAGTTCAGAATTCACCTCACTAGCAAAAACAGACTTAGTAAATGTTACATAGTATCCAATTATTACAAATCTATTCACCCGCTATTACATTTGGAAAAAAGTGCAATATCTTGCAAGACATAATCTCCTAACATTTTGTGAAGGCGTAATCTGTTACAACTTTCGCACAAAATATAAGCTAACCCTAATTTCCCATGTTGCCCAAGAGAGACATAATTGGGTGGGACTGGAACTTATGTAGTGTTGCTGATATCATTTTTAAAATTCTAGGACAGTAAGGTTACGTACTTATTAGGACAGAAACCACGTCTTAGACTGTACGCATTCTCCAGGACGGTTAATGATAATGTTAGACTACCTCTGCTGAGTTGATTTCCATCTGTCCTTGCCGAACTCTCCAGGAGGGTTAAGGACAAAGTTAGACTCCCTCTGCTGAGTTGATGTCCAAAAGTCCCGGCCGAACTGGAAGCCACCCATTTCCATTTCCATGTCCATTTGTTTCACCGTAGATGAGTTCAGCATGGCTAACGGCAAGTTGCTACCTCAAAATTTCATTCTGCAATGGAAGAAATTATTTCAGAATTCTCACGCATTGGATAATATAATACTCCGAACATCTATATTAAAATCCATACATTAGTTTTTTGCAATTAAAAAAATTATGGATAATGGCTATTTACAAATCTCTCGCTGGAGAGCTAGAATATAGGAAGAGCAACCATGAACACGATCGTCGATCTGAGCCTGTGCCTGATATAATATGCTAGACACGGCATCATTGTTAAATATATTGTATCCTCAACAGACTAACCGTACACTGCGAGATGTACTGGACAGTTGTACTTTCTAATTCTGTCTTGCTTGAGCATATATAAGCTCAGCTATTTCCTATTGTAAGTGCTTCTTCAGTTTTGTTCTGTACTTCTTCATACATTTGAATATACTATTCTTTTCTCTCTGCATTTTTCTGTCCTTCAAAATTTATCATGGTATCATAGCTACAGCAGTAAGCCTCTTCACACAGTTGGGAGAGAAACACGATCCTCACAGCGCAGAGCTTACACGCATCTTGAGAGCACGTGACACGGTTTTTTCACAAGGCTTGGAAAGCTGTATGCAATACTCTTTAAAGATCGTCGTGAGAAGCTAGCAGAGGAAGCAGAGAACACAGAATAAGAAACCTGCATAATTTTCTCAAAGAACCGTCAAAGATTGACGCAGAAGAGTTGCAGAACGAAAGAAGTTTAAAGAACTTGAAGATTTCACTTCAATTCGTTAAAGATTCAAGCAGAAGGCTGAATCGTTTAAAGATTTTTGAAAATATCTCAAATCTATTAAAGATTGTAGCAGATCATGAAGAAATCGTGAAATTCTTTCAAATCTTTGAAAGATTCATGAATCTTTCCTCCACAGGTGTAAAGAACACATCTCAGGCGCAAAGAACAGCCATTGAAGTCGTGCAATACATCCTGTGAACAAATCCGAGGCGGGAAACCAGTCTAGAAGGGACAAGGAGAGCGTGAAAAAGGTGAAAGAATTTCAGCCGTCAGATCTTGAACACAGGCCCGACAGCCATTGGATCAGCAAGAAGTTGCACGACGGTTAGTCGTGTGGAGCGCACAGGAGAATTTTTCACTTGAGAAATCCCGACGTCATCTTGACCGTCCGATCAAGAGACACGTGGCGAGATCCTATTCCATCGCAAAATCGGGAATCGGGAGTTGGACGAGCGAATGACTCAGCTCTCCAAAAACTCCGATACGCGAAATCGTGAAATACCGAAACGATAACTGTCGTCCATTTCAGAGGACAGGTGGCAGCAGATCAACGCATCGTCATATCGGCATTTCGGAGTTCAGGGTTTTCTGATTCATTGCAACATAACCTCGCAACTCACGAAATCGCGATACGCAATATAGCGATACAATCTCAGCCGTCCGTTTGTCAGGACACATGGCGAGCATCGCAGCACCCGTCGGCATTTCGGCATTCAGGGTTTCACGGTGTCAAACAACTTTGACATCGCAACTCGCGAAATCGGGATACGCGAAATCCCGATAAGATCTCAGCCGTCCATTCTGACYGGACACGTGGCGGACATCGAGGGCACCGTCAACATATCGGCATTCGGGGTTTCACGTTGAGAGAGATCTGGAGCATTGTAAGTCGCGATATCCCGAGGACGCATCAGGACCGTCCATCTATCCTGAACACGTGGCGTAAATCCGAGGACTCGGAAAAGTTCCGAAAAGAAACGCGCCATCGGCATATCGGGATTCGGGAAATTTTGAAACCTGAGAACAAGTGATCGAGTTTCTTTCCGTGAAATCCCCAACACAAATCTAGCCGTCCATCTGTTTAGGACGCGTGGCAGAAATCAAAGCTTTCGAGAAAAATCTCGATAAGCGATTTCATCGGCTTTTCGGGATTTGGCAAATCGAGGATCCAGGGTACGAGAAGTCCGAAACATTTCAAATCGTGATATCCTGAGGAGAAATCAGGACTGTCCATCTGTTAGGACACGTGGAGGCAATGAAAGCTATTCGGGAAAAGTCTCGACAAGAAAAGGTCATTGACATTTCGGGATTCGAGAGACCAAGAGGTCGCACCTTTGAATCACGAAATCGCGAGAAGGGATCACGACCGTTCATCATTTGAGGATGCGTGTCGCATATCGGAGCCATCGGGAAAAGTCCCGATAGGACAACGCCATTGGAAAATCGCGCGATCGTGGATTCAAGGAGTCAGAAACACTCGACATCAAAACTCGCGAAATCTCGATTCGCGAAATCCCGATTTGCGAAATCCCGATAAGATCTGGACCGGCTGATCCTCAGCAGATCTGGACCGTTGAAAATTCCAAAGGCATTTTTTTCGCATTTCGGCGATTTGAAAGCCAAAGAAACAGGAAAAGCCCGTAGCGCTTTAACACAAGGCGTGTGGTCACATTGAAAGGAGACCAAGGGCCAATTCAAGCCCGATAAGCTCCTATCGGCCATCGACACATCGGCCATTGGCTAATCGGCGTTTCTGAGATTGGAGGTAAATACGAATTTTTTCCCTCTATTTTCTCTGCAATTTTTTTTTATATGGCATCGTCTAGCAATCTAGGACCGACTCAGGGTCCGATTCTTCTTGGTAAGAATTACGAATTTTGGTCTCTTCGGATGAGATCGTTCCTGCAAGCACAAGAATGCTGGGAACCAGTGGATCTTGGCTATGTAGAACCAGATCCAGCCACCCTCACTGCCATGACAAATTCCCAGAAAATTGCTCAGGCAACTCTGAGGACCAAAGAAAACAAAGCGAAATTATGGATACAGAATTCTGTGGATGATTCGATTTTTTCAAAAATCACAGGCGCTGGTACTTCCAAACAGGCCTGGGACATCCTCAAAACGTCCTACCAAGGAAATGATAGGGTAAAAATAGTTAAACTGCAGTCCTTGTGGACACAATTCGAGACTCTCAGGATGACAGAGTCCGAAACTATAGATCAGTTCATGACCAGAGTTATGGGCATCGTGAACCAGATCAGACTCATTGGTGAAACCATCACTGATCAACGAATTGTTGAGAAAATTCTCAGAAGTCTTCCCAAGCAATTTGAAATGGTTGTCACAGCCATCCTTGAATCCAAGGATCTGTCAAAATTTTCTACAGATGAACTAATTGGTTCTCTGGTGACACATGAGACAAGACTACATCTCACAGATGAGTCAATCTCCAATGCCTTCCAATCTCAATTCTCATTCAAAAGAGGGAAAGGCAGAGGAAGAAGTAGAGGAAGAGGGAACACTCAGAGTAACCCTCATAACAGTGGAGGAAATAGACAACAATATCCAAATCAGAATTTCCAAGGTCAAAGAAATCAACAACAATATCAACAACCAAATTTCCAGCCTCAAAGAGGCAGAGGGAGAAGGTCTAATGACAAAACTAGCATACAATGCTATTACTGCAAAAAGTATGGGCACTATGAATATGAATGCAGGAAGAAGCAGGAAGATCAGCTCTCAGGCAGAGCACATGTGTCAAATCATATGGGAGACACCTCAAGAGGTATGTTTCTCTCATGCCATAAAACTAAACAACAACCTAAATATCTCTGGTTGCTGGACAGTGGATGCAGCAATCACATGATAGGTAACAAAGAATTACTCTCATGCCTTGATTCTTCAATTTCTTCTGATATTACTCTTGGTAATG
>JASDQU010108787.1:3336-33341 GCA_032191745.1 Picea mariana | reverse complement strand
TGGAAGCTTCCGCAACAGCTTAAGGAATCAGTTATGTCCGAAGATCTCATGTATGCAACTAAGTTGATCCATGCCTATTTCGTCACTGCTGAAATAAGGCGCGAATAAACATTTCTCTATACATTTTCTCCTTAGAGCTCTACATGCTCCGCAAGGCGCGCCTTCACCTGCCATATTTTTAGGTTTCTCCGTTTTCTCCCGAATTCAATAGCCCTTAGCACTTCCCTTTCTTCTCCTATACCTTCAGGTCATCTTTCCTATTATTTGGAATGTATCCAACTGATTTCACGGGGTTTTCTATATTGCTGGGGCTATATAAAGGCGCCCTATAGAGCACCAATCGTTTTTCTTAGGGTTTTCTTTTCTTAGAGTTTTTGGTAGAGGAGTGGATCCAAACTTAATTTGAAAGTAATTTAAAAATTTTAAGGAGGAAATGCATGTGGTCCCTTTGAAGGGCGAAGCTTTCTATGGGCTCTTTGTGACATGAGGCTTGACCTATTGTAAGCAAAAAAATTGCTTCTCTTAGGGGTTTTGGGAGAGGAGTGGATCTAAACTTAATTTGAAAGTAATTTCAAAATTTTAAGGGTGCAATGCATGTGGTTGCTTTGGAGGGGAGATTTCTATGTGCTCTTTATGACATGACTCTTGGCTTATTGTAAACAAAAAATTCTTTTTTAGACAACATTAAATAGTGAAACCCCATTAAATGTAACTCATAATTTATCTACTTAAATAAATATTTTCTTATCAAATTATTAAGAAGCCACACACCATAACATATGCATTTATATAGGTGACTCTAACACTAAAAAAATATTCCTTTTAAATTATGCATTTATTATAAGAGAAAAGAATTACACTAGTTAAGTAAACTCCCCTATCCATTTCCTTAAATATTTAGTATCAACAAAGAATGATCCTTATTGATCCTTGTTGACTCAAACCTTTCATCAATTTGACCTATTTTATTTTCTTTGTTATTCTAAATTTTCAGACAAATACATTTTTTGTAGGAGAAAATAATTATCTTTGTTGAATTGGTCCTTTCATCCATTTTTCTTCTAATTTATCTTCTATGAAAACAATTAAAGATTAAATAATTATCATTGTACCACAATAAATTTATTTTATTTTATTTTCTTCTTGGGATAAACTTTTAGACAAATATTATCATGATACGACAACAACTATATTTTATTTTATTTCTTAGGATAAACTCTTAGAAAAATATATTTATTGTAGGAGTAAATAGTTATCTTTGTTGAATTGGTATTTCATCCATTTTTCTTCTACGCTAAAATTCAAAGTATTCTAAAATAAATAATATATGAGTATTAGAGAACATTTCTAAAATAAATAATATATAATTTAATGGGATAAAGTAACCCGTAATGTCTAATAAAATTGAGGGGTACATATTAGTATTTGAAAACATTGTTAATGACTATAAGGAAAATATTTTATGTATGTAAAATGTTATGTATATTCCGTTATAACAATTTGTCACAACAAATCTTATAATATTGAACAATATTTTCCTATGCAATGTTTTACTATTGATTTCAAATTTAAGATTAGTAGTTTAAAAAGGAAATATGAAAATACAAAGAAAGGGTTACTCATTATGGAGTTCCCATGGACACTACAGAGTTCCCATTGACATTGTTTTCATAATGGTTTCTACATGATCTTCCACTTCCTATGTCATACTTCAACATCCCACTCTTAATTCTCTACTCTCCTATGGAACAATACCCAACATAATAAGAATGCAACACCTTCATTTTGTGGGGAGCGAGTCCTTAACATAGTTTGATATCCATCTAGGTGTAAGGTTAGGGTTTTGGACCCTGTAGAATATTCTTTAAAGTCCACATGTCACTACCTCCACATGTGTTATTAATGTGAACTAATGTGGCATCTATTCAATATCGTGGTCATCTATAGGATAGGTCAACTTGGGGGGGAATTCAATTCCCATACAAACATAAACTCAAGTGATATTCATATCGTTGGATAAATCTTGAAGTGTATTAGAGAATCAAGAGGTTGGGAGCTATATAAACAAAAAATTGATCCCAAATGTGGTCATTTAAAGATCCTGAAATGGGTTCCAAAAGGTTCTTCACCCCAAATATCCAATGTAGGGATTGCCTCTAAATGGGCCCTATAAGCCAATAGTTCTAATTTTCCAGCTAGACAGTACAAAAATAGATGACAGATTAGATATTGATACATTTAGCATCATACCTCCCCGCCAAGGTAATATTTTCATCGATAAAATATTTTGCTAAAGGAGCTTCAAAATTTTTTCCTCCACCTTCATATTCAAATACCGGTTGTCCTTTCATAGAAGTGGTTCTTTCAACCAAATATAGTAGAGTTCACACTCTAGTCTAGTTGTTCTAGACTTCCTCTACAAAAAAAATTTACTAAATTTGCCTAAGATTCTAGTGCTAAGCTCTCTATGGTAGTGTTGACATGAGAAAACATGTCTTCCTACAATAGGGGATCATCAATCGATCAATTGCCCCATTAATACTATAGTCATTTTTTATGGTGATGTCCTCATACCCACCCGTATACGATGTACATTAGGATTCGAATCCTAATCTTCTTAAAAGTTGGATGTGCAAATTTATATCATTGTCCTGTCGTAATAGCATATGCATCAAAATTGTGTATACGTTGGGAGTTATGACCTTAACATAACTCATATTATGTCATGGTTAGTGATATTATTTTTTCATTTCCCGAGTCACTGAAATGGATTTCCCTTAAGGCTCAGTCGTGGTCAAACACTTTTAGTCATCCGACTTAAGGTTTTAAACAAGGCAACTCTCACGCATTTTTCTTATGCAAGTAACTCGTAACTAAAAGTCATTCTACGGATAGATAAATGGAAAGGTAAGCTAACTGAACAAATTAGTTAGTGGCTGACTAGTTACAACTGGAGAGTCAAAAAGTGACTGTCATTAATCTCGTATCTTGGTTGGTAAGGGAGGGAGAGGTATCTATCAGAAAGGAATTAAGGCTCTATTCCTATGTTTAATATGGGTCTTGCACGCACCCGTATCGATTTCTCTCCCACCTGACCTTCCTTAATTTCTGTTGTGCCAACTCTTTCCTAGCACATGGGCCAACATCCTTCGGCATTTACTCTAGTAGTACACCCTCAACTTAGAGTTTAGGTGATATCCTTCCTCGTCATTGCGACTCCTCGAGAAAAATAAACATTGGCTTTCTATGTGGTTCTTTAGGATGACGGAAAATGTACACTAGAGGTCATTGTTCAGCAATCAAGTCGACCATGCCCATTTCCCTGGTAAGTTTTCTATTATGTTATCGTAACTTTAACGAGAGGTGTAGAGATCTAGTGTTTTCAAATGAGTGAACGTCGTTTTACTTGTAGTTCTTATCACAGAGTTTCGTGTATTTATTTTTCGATATATCTATAGTATCGATTTTGGGAGGGTTCAAGAGTCTAACATTTGGGGTAAAGTCTGTTTATTATGGAAGCTAATACCGTCATCTATTTTACTATGTTTAAATTTTTTGTTTACTGTAACTGTACTTTTGTTCCATTATATTTGTTTTCCTTCAAAGTACTGGTATAATCGCTAATGATGGGCTTTGCTGGTGCGAGGACCCATCAAGGATTTGTTCCGCGCTTCTCCCATGGCCCAGACATCCATCCAGGAGACAAGCGACAAGGAAAGAAAAGGGAGATACCACCAAATCAGAAGTTAAGTATTATCTGGTATAATCCGTTAATGATAGTTATCGCTCTATTGGTATTCTCTAGTTTCTTGTAAATAACTTATTCATTCTCATGATTGATAATTCTTCTAGGATTTTGTACAAGAAAGGACTTCAGAGCTTCCTCTTCATCTTCGATATAAAAGGTATTTGAGTTCCTTTTTTTTTGTTAACCTCTTAGGTGACCCAACAAACAAGGTTACCTAGTTTAGATTGTAGACATTCGATAAAGGCGCTTGGTTTCCCATAATGGCTTGGAAGAGGGGGAAAATTCCCATCTGTATTCTTAAGTTTACAGTTCGGTTTTCATGAGTAATGTTAATTCCAAAGATTCTCCTACGACAATTTCCTTCCTATTTAATTGAACAATGTAATGGCTATTGTATTAATCAAATCCTTTCACTATTTGGATTGTATCTTAGTCTAGCACTTTGGTTATTGAGGCTGTAGTATTTAGTTTTTGAACCTCTGTATAATTCAGATTTTATAGTTATAAAATGTTTTGTATGGAATTTCTATAATTTGAAGGTCTGTGTTTTTTAAAAGATTTTCCTTCTTTTACTTGAACATTTCGTATTACCTCGATGAGACTCTAGTGTCTTATTTACTTTGATGTATTCCTATTTTTATTTACTGCTGGAAAATTTTAGGATCAAGGTTTATTTGCGTCGAGCACTAAGATGTGACCCTGTGACTTCTTACTTATTTATATATATATATATATATATATATACATATATATATATATACAGGCTTGCACATAAATGTTCGTGTCTATCCTCTTGACACTTTTACTGTGTAGGGTAATTCTATCTTACTGGTAATAGTTTGCACTTTCAATTTTAGGATGCGTATACCGAGACTTGATAAATGCATGATGCCATTTTCTAATTCATACAGTTTAGTTCTAGTGGTAATACATGGGAATATATCTGTATATATATTGACCATAATCCTGTTTACTTTTAGATTCATAAGTATAGGTATATAATTAAAACCCTCAAATTGGGCCCTGTGTATAATTTCTTACAGCAGAAAAATAAAGACTTACCAAAGTATAAAGACTTAAAGAAATATAACGACCCTCTATGTAACCTTTAACTCCAACTCTATTTACATTCAGTTGGTATTATACTAGAAACTTTGATAAAATGGAAAGAAAACTCCCTACAACTACTTCCAATGTCAACCATGCAATTTTCCCGATTTGTCGTAACAAATAAAAAAAATATTTCTAGTATTCATTCAGACATTAAATCAACCGTAAACATCACTCAGCATTAGGTTTGTAAGGTATTATATCAGAATCATATATCACTCAATTGGACAGATTTCGCCCAGGATTATTGTACCCATACCGAATTTAATAGTTGCACTACAACTGTGATAAAAATATTCACAGCAAAGGGAAATAATTCAATTCAGATTTAACAAATACATTACAATAGATATAAGATCATTCACACAGAGAAGGAAAGAGTACATATATAAACTAGTTCACGAGAAGACAAAGGGAACAAGCATGTTCCTCCCAACCGTAGAATATGGTAGCCAAATCATTTTCCCCAATTCACCCCCTAGCCTGACCATGAATCCATGAGGGCGAACTTGGAAAACTCCTCCTCAACAATGTCCTTCAATTCCCTCTGATTCCTCTTGCCTCGCACTCACTCAGTAGTGTTCATAAAAGAAAGAAAAAAATCAATCGTCTCTTTTCCCAACATACTTAGCAGCATCATGTCTCCTCACATATGTTATTTATCAATAAAAATCTTCTTGCCTAGGCCTTTTTCCATCCCTTGGGAATTTTTACAGCTTTCTAAATCCTTGATTTTTAGGGGCTGCTAATGGACAAATCTCTGATTTTCCACTTGTAACAATCATCCTAGAGGTAGTTCGAACATGTTCCCCACTCATGGAGTCATGGTCAGCTAATTTTAACATGGTTGTTCCATTTGTCCTCCTGCAATCAATATAAAATATTATGTTTTCATACAAGTATCATAGTCAAATAGTTAGTTGGGTCAAGTTAGATTTCTTCCCAACAGTCATAATAATTAATTACAATTATTAAATTCGAAATTTGAAATTTCCATAAATGGAAACAAAAATTCCAAATTCGAATTTACTAAAAATAGAATAATTTCCCAACAAATTTAAATTAAAATATATATATATATATATATATATATATATATATATATATATATATATATATATATATATTTTTGGAGATGTCACATCCTTTCCCCCTTCAATAAAACACTGTCCTTAGTGTTCGTTCCTTTCTTGGAACAAGATTGGATGAGATTTCCACAGATCTCCCTCCAACTCCCAATTTGCCTCCTCACGACTAAAGTGCTTCCATTGCACCTTTACCTGAGCAGAAAATCTGTTCCGAAGTGTTATTTCTCTCTGATCCAGAATACGCAGGGGTTCCACCTGGAACTCACCTTCGGGATCCACCTGCACTAAGTTCCAATCAATCATATGAGTAGGATCATGAACATATTTTTTCAACAAAGAAACATGAAATAGATTATGAATTCTTAGATTAGCTGGGAGTGCGCGTTGGCATGCTATGGGTCCCATTCGAGTTAGTATCTCGAAGGGCCCACAAAACCTAGGTGCAATCTTGGCACAGTTCCCTAACTTCAATGAACTTTTTTGGGCTTTGACCTTCAAATAAACATGGTCTCCCACTTGAAATTCCAAGTGTCTTCTTTTATGATTTTTCATAGCTTTTCTACCTGTCCTGTGCTTCTTTTAAGTTTTGTTGTACCTTCCTTACCATGTTCTCCATTTCTTAGAGCATCTCTAGTCCAACCATGAGTCTGTCAGCCAGGTTATCCCAACTAATTAGAGTCGTACACCTTCTGTCATACAGTACCTCGAAAGGGCTTAACTTGGCCAAAGTTTGGTACCCATTATTATATGAAAATTTTACCAAGTGTGTATAGTCTTCCCACTTGTTTGGTTTTGTTCTTACATACATGTAGAGCATATCCTCTACAATTTAGTTTTCCCTTTCAGTCTGTCCATCTGTTTATGTATAATAACTCGTACTGAAATTCAATTTAGTATTTAGCCTTGCAAAAAACTCCTTCCAAAAAGCATATGTGAATTTTATGTCTCTATCTGAAATCACCATTTTAGGAATACCATGCAGTCTAAAAATTTCTTTCATGAATATTTCAGCAATGTTTATCGTTTTAAATGTAGACTTTACAAGAATAAAGTGTGAAGACTTATTGAGTTTATCAATTAAAACCATGATATAATCATTCTATCTCTGAGTTTTGGGAAAACCTGTTATAAAGTTTAGTGATATGGTCTCCCATTTCCATTCGGGTACTGGTAATGACTGTAATAGGCTAGCTGAATGCTGGTGCTCAGCTTTGACCTACTAATAATATTGGAACCTAGCCAAGTATTCTATTGTTTTGCCCTTCATATTATGCCAGTAAAATAGTTTTCTAAGTGTTGTTATTGTTTTTTGGTATCCTCGATGGCCAGAATACTGTTTCTTATGCACTTCATGCAAGACTATTAATTTTAGCTCTGTTGAATCTAGTATGTAGAGCCTATATTTAAATTGTAATAGTCCCTTCTTGTCTATACTTAGTTCTAGTTTATCTGTGTTTGTGGTATTATCTTGTAATTTTGTCATTATCTTAGTGTAATTTTTATCATTAATACCTGTCGTCCTTATTCTTTGTTCCAGATCACTTTCTTCCCTACTGATATTTCTCTCAAATAACCCATGGACTCTTCTACTTAGAGTGTGTGCTACCTTATTTTCTTTTCCCTTGATATGTCTGACTTCGAAGTTGAATTTTCTCAAGAAGGCTATCCATCTTGCTTGCCTTGCATTTAGATCTGGTTGGCTAAACAGATATTTCACACTGCTATTATCCATCAATAGTAGAATTTTTCTTCCCATTATGTAGTGTCGCCACATTTTTAAGGCATGTATTACCGCTGTCAATTCTAAGTCGTGAGTGACCTAATTTCACTCACGTTCTTTTAATTTCTGAAAATCATAACAAATCATGTGTTCTTCCTGAGTTAAGACACCACCTAGTCCTTCTTTACTTGTGTCAACACATAGTGTGAAGTCTGTATCTCCGTCTACTACCTTCAAAATGGGTGTCATTGTTAATAATTCCTTCATCTTGTTAAAACTGTATTGACACTTCTCCGACCAGTTAAACTTGGTCCCTTTGTTTTGTAATGACGTGATACAGTAGGCTATCTTGGAAAAACCTTCTATAAATCTGTGATAATATCCAGTGATTCCCATGAATGACTGGATATCTGCCACATCCTTAGGTACCGTCCATTCCATAATGGGTTTTATCTTTTCCGGGTTTACGAAAATGCCTTCTATGGAAATGACATGTCCTAGATATTGTATTTCCTTTTGATAAAAGTCACACTTGTCAAATTACGTGTACAGTTTGTGTTTCTTCAACGTTTGCAGAACTATTCTTAAGTGTTCCTCATGATATTCCTCCATTTTAGAATAGACCAGAATATCATCAATAAATACTAGTATGAACTTCTCTAAGTACTTCTGAAAATACTGTTCATTAGGAAAATAAGTGTGGCTCATGCGTTAGTGAGTCCGAAAGGTATGACTACAAATTCGTAGTGTCCATATCTTGTTCGAAAAGTGATTTTGTTTATGTCCTTGTCCTTTATCCTAACTTGATGGTAACTGGAACATAAATCCAACTTTGAAAAGATCTTGGCCCCACCAACTTGATCGAACAGATCATTTATCCTTGGTAAGGGGTATTTGTTCTTAATAGTCATTTTGTTCAATTGTCTATAATTGATACATAGTCTTAGAGTACTGTCTTTCTTTTTCACAAAGAGGACTGGTGCCCCCCATGGTGAGACACTCGGTCTGATATACTCTTTGTCCAACAATTCCTATAATTGTAATTTTAATTTTGTTAGTTCTCGTAGACTCATTCGGTAAGGTTCTTTTGAGATAGGGGTTGAACCAGGTAGTAGGTATATGGAAAAGTCTATTTCCTTTCTAGGGGGTATTTCTGGTATCTCATCCACACACATGTCTCTAAAATCATGTAGGACAACAAAGTCTTCTAACTTAGGCTTATATTGTATTTTTAACATATTCATTACATGGATGGCATAAACTTGACATCCTTTTCTCATACATTTCTTGAGTTGTGTCACTGAAACTTGTCTGACTGATACAAGTTTTAGTATACCTTGGGCTGTTCTAGTAGTGTCGAAGTCGTCTTTATAGTTAAGTAACTTTGTATAACAATCTAGTTCTACTTTGTGATGCTCCAACCAATCCATCTCGATAATCATATCATAAGTTCCTAGTGGTAGGATGTTCATATTTGTTCTTATATTTTGACCATCTAACATGAAATCCAAATCAGAAATAAATTCGACTACTTTCCTTTTAGTTCCTGTTGCTAGTTGTACCAGCCGTGATTTTGCGTGCTTCAATTTATTAAGTTTGTTTGACTCTACTACCTCAGGAGTAATATAACTTAATGTAGCTCCAGGGTCAATTAAAACAAAAATTCGAGAGTTATTAATTTTACCTTCGATCTCTACCACATAGGACTGGTTTTTAGTTGCCAACCATTTATGGCTGCATTTATTTAATCCAGGCTTCTACCTATGTCTCCCACCATCGAGGCTTCCTATAAATTATGAACCACGGTTCTGTTTGCTGAAATTAAACATGGACAATTCCTCATTAGATGAGTTTCTCCACATTCCCATCACTTTAATGGCTCGTAGGAACTGTTCCCACAATTCTTCAATCCCAAATTTATCGGTTTACCGTCACCTTGCATATTCAAATGATTGGAGTGAAAATACTTTCTTGGAAAGCTTTTTGTTGCATTCTGATAAGGAGATGGATGGTATTCCTTCTTCCGTTGGTTCATTCGTTCTTGTTTATTATCCTTCCAGGCTTTGGGAAACTATACCCACTTTTTGTACTTGTCATAGCACATCCCTGCTTTCCTTAATACTTCACTCAAGGATCTAGGGTTTTCAAACTCAATTCTGTCCCTGTAGGACTGTGGTAAACAACTTAAGAATCACTAGATTTTTACCTTATCTTCTCGGATGTACAGTACAAACATTAATAGCTCCAGAAATTTATTTAACAACCATGCCTCAACTTCTTCTCCTATCCTGGATTCTCCATCAAAGGTGGCTGGTTTAATATTTTTAAATTCTCCTTCAAGGTGGTCTACACATTTTCTTTTTCTGTCTGTTTTAGTTTTGTCTTCAGCTGAAGGTGTTATTTCAGACGAACTGTCTCCTTTTTTTGTTTTCGGGCCAAAGTTCATGGAGGCCTTTTTGCTAACCTCTTCGTCATGGTTATCATCCTTTGGGCTTTTCTTGGTCACTATACTGCGCAGTAGAACTTCATTTATCTCTTGTTTTTCTAGCTATGCTTTCATAAATTTATCATTGTCCACTTTGAAAACTTTAAGCTCAACAATAAGATTCCTCATTGTTTCTAGTACTTCCATAGGAAAGATTCTATCATTATTTTGCCTTGGGTCTCTATGAGGTCCCCGTTCTAGATTTGCTTCCATTCTGATTTCTGCATCATTTTGAGATGCCATAATTAACACGAAACAAAAAAAGTTTTATGTTTGTAACAAGGATGTTTTTTATTAGTTTTTCATAAGTAAAAGAAATATATATGCCAAAGATTTAATGTGGCCCTCCGGTCTGAAGAATATTGCAGTGCTGAAATCCCCAAATTCTTAACCAGAAAGAAATGTGTATTTACTTGGCAACCTGAACATCATTGTGTGACAATAGATCTCGTTTGATTTAATTTGTTTATGTTTCTGTCCCCGAAGGGTTAGGTATTCAAGGGTTCTACAGACAAGGGTTTTCCCTGTGCTATAGATCTCTGATATACATGCAAGGTCCAATAGTAGTACTCAACCCAATATATTACGGCACTAACTAAGAAGGATAGACAGTACCCTTAGCCGTACTACTCGACTACCCAGGTACTAGAGAGTATCTTCTTGAGTGTTGTTCTTGGTAAAACTATAGCAGTCCAACGGCCAATAGGTTTATCTAAAGAGGGCTTCAGGAAATCTAGGCCGATCTATACACAGGTGTTGTCTGATGTGCTACCACTCAAAGGGGTACCAAGAAGGGTTACAATGGTGGCTAACAGATGTGTGCTTAAGAACCACTTGTATTTCCTGCATGTATGAATCCATCAACCTTGGGTTTATGCGTGTAGCGACAGATCTCTGTGGCTTAAATTCGTCGGAATACATCTCTACCTTGAAAAAAAATTCCCACAATTTCTGCCAAGGAAAGTGCTCCAATACCACTTACAAGATACCAGATATAATAAATATGAAGAACAGAAATAAAATGCTAGAAATGGCAGAATAACAGTAATCTAACAAGCATAATGTCCACAATAACATAGTAATGATATAAGAACAACAACATAAATAACACTTTGATTCAGAAATCAATGTTCATGGGCCTCTTCGAGGGGGCAACCTTTAGTCAAGCAACGCTCTATTACAATAATCTCCAAGATAGGGTTTTCATACCCTCGACCCTTATTTATACTAAATATGTCTATCAAGAGAAGCATCTAGAGGAAGATCCTTCTAGAATCGAAAGCTTCTATTAGGTCTTCTTACATCCATCTTATTCTATTTTATTGAAATCCCTTTTAATATTGACCTTTATTACATCCGAATATATTGATCTACCTATGTGCAGGTTAGGACCCTAACACTCATGGATAGCATTTACTTTTACCCTATTGGTTTCTATTATTTTTTCACTTTTCCCATGGAATAAAGAATTTCTCTTATCATAGTTTGGTAATCTCATCAATTTATGTGAGTAACTTTTAAATAAAATAAAATTAAAATAATATTTACACAACTATTCTTCACTATCAATTATCTACGATGATCAAAATGTTAATTAGAGTTTTTCCCAATGTCATAACTCAATATTCACAATTACCTAAAATTACTCAACTATTTAAATTCAAGGGATGTTACATCTTCACCACATTGAACTGAACATCGTCCTTGATGTTCCAATTAACTATCCAAACCTTACAACATAAATGGGTATGATTTCCACATAGCCTCTTCCATTTCCCAATTAACTTCCTCACGACTAAAGTGCCTCCAGTACACTTTAACCTAGGTGATGTCTCTGTTCCATAATAGAGTTTATTTCTAGTTGAGTATACATAGAGGTTCCACCTGAAACTCTCCCTCTCATTCCACATGGATCACATTCCAATTTACAACATGCGATATATCATGCACACATTTATTGAATAATGAAACATGAAAGAAATTATGTATTTTCATGTTGACTAGTAGTGCAAGATGGTAGGATATTGGTCCTACTATGGCTAACACTTCAAAAGGTACACAATATCGTGGTGATAACTTAGATATCTTTCCAAGTCTGAGTGAATTGTTTCTAGGTTTTATTTTTATGTAAACATGGTCTCCAATATTAAGTTCTTTGTGTGTCCTTTTTGAATCTGCATAAAGTTTATGCAATATTTATATATTTATAAGTAGATTTAAATGGAATAAAGCATGCTCCTTTTGTAATTTTATCAATGACAACCATCATTGAATCATTGTGCTTCTTTGTTATAGGTAATATGGTGATGAAATTCATACTAATCACCTCCCATTTGCAATAGGGAATGGGTATGGGTTGTAATAGTCTAGTCAGGTGTCGGTGCTTTGCCTTAACATGTTGGCACTCTATACACATAACAATGTATTTATATACTTTTATCTTCATTTTAGGCCAAAAATATTATTTCTTTAACATTGTTATTGTCTTTTGATACCACAGATGGCTCAAATATGGTTTCTTGTGAACCTCTCATAATATTAGTTTTTTTTGTTCTTCATTGTTTAACACATAAACTCTATTCTTATACAAAATAAAACATTCTCGGCTACAACTGAATTTTGAGTATTTGTTTGTTAAGGAATCGGTTAGACAGTTTTCTCGAATTTTTGTGTACTCCTCATCTTTTTCTTTTTCCATTTAAATTATTTGTTTTAAATTAGAGTGGATGTTGCTACTAAAAATTTCATTTAGTTTTATACTAAGGGCATATGCCACCTTATTTTCCTTCCATGTAATGTGTTCTATAATAAAATCAAACTCACTTAGGAAATCGAGGGCTGTCTAGAATTTAAGTGATTTTGATTAAAAAATTGTTTGAGACTCACATTGTTTATTTTTAAGAAATTCCTAATAGATAATGTTACCATATTTTTAAAGCATGTACAATAGTAGTAAACTCAAGATCTTGTGGAGCATAGTTTTATTTATGATATTTTAGCGTCCTTTAATAAATGAAAGTACATTCCCTTCTTGCATTAGTACTCCCCCCTAAAACTTCCTTTGATGCATGTATACACACTACAAAATCTTTGTGTGGATCTCCTACTTTTAAAATAGGTGGGGTTGTTAACAACTCATTTAATTTTTCAAAATTTTCATGAAATGTTTTATGTCCATTCAAACTTGGTTCCCTTAAGGTTTTCAAACCAGCTCCATATGTTCTTTATGTTCCTCCTTTGTTTTGGAGTTGATGAATATAAAAAATATAAACATTATTTCAAATTTATCCAAGTATTTTCTTAGCACACTATTCATAAGGCACATAAATGTTGCAGGAACGTTTGTTAATCCAAAGGGTAACATTATTGATTCATAGTGTCCATACCTGGTTCTAAAATAATTTTTATGTATGTTTTCATATTTTATTATAATTTTATGATATCCTAATCTTAAATCAATCTTGGAGAATATGTTAGCCTCTCCAACCTGGTCAAATAAGTCATTAATATGCCGTAAAGGGTACTTATTTTTTACTGTCATTTTGTTGAGTTGTCAATAATCAATTCATATGACCAAGAAGGAAATCTAAAGAATAAGGTGACCATGCTATTCATATCTTGACTTCCAACCAAACTCTCCTCGGGGGTGAAAATCTGAACAGGGGTGCACCATTGGTTTGGGTGACCAAGCAATGGGGATCCAAACCGAGATGATTCGAGAGTGGCGAAGAGGCTTTGATGATCTCAGAATGATATTCAGGAATCAGTTGGAGAAGAATAGTGAAACCATCGAAGAGGGAACACTCACTTCATTCCAACAAAGAAAAAATGAGCAAGGGCAGAAACCCTAGTTGGTGTGCCCTCCCTTCTACCTCAAAAAACTAGGAGGAAACGATTTTCTCCCTGAGAGAGTGCCTAGATAATGGGATAAGATTGCTCTCAAAAGTGGAAGCATGGAAACAAAGTCACAAAGAGGCAACCATGAAGGAAGGTGCAGTGGTTATTCTCTAAGAAACCTAAAAACGAAATTGCCATGACTTTAAAATGCAAATTTGAAAATAAAACAACCCAGACACATAGCTTCAAAAAGAAACATAGGAATGCTTTATTTTAGTCTGGGTTCACCTTATATGCCAAGGGAACTATTTATTTTACATATATCTAATTCATCATCAAAATGTGAAGAAGTGGTGTGCCTAGGTGATTGAATTGTGCACCCTAGGTGGGCGTTGCCCTAAGTGGCCTCCTTGGCCCAATTCCTCCCTATTTAGATCTGGAAGCATCCTTGATTCCATGAGAAGATGTGGAAACTTATTGTCCAATACATCAATTATGATCCACTTTGCCTGAGCTCACTTTTGTCCTTGGCGGGCTACCATATGTGAAGTGTATGTTTGGTATTGTTTTGAGCGACTCCTAGTGTCTAGCATAGTGTCTTTGGCCAATGGGAGTTGGAAATCAGGAAAGTTGTCCTCTGGATGAGTGATGGTGACTGGTTATTCCAAGAGGAAAGGATCAAACAACTATAAGTGATTTACATTAATGACATGGTGGATTCCGAGTTCTGGTCGTAGGTCCAACCTATACGCAGTTTCTCCAATCTTGTCAAGTATTGTATACAGATCATATCTGATTGGAAAAATCTTGTGATGGTGCCCTTTGAAGTGCTTATTATCGAATTGTAACCAGACTTGGTCCCCTAGTTGAAAGGACATGAAGGTTCTTTATTTTTCATGGCATTGGTTGTCATGATTTTGGGTTGCTTTGAGTGTTTTTGTTACTACACTATGGTGTTGTGCAATTTGTTGGAGAAACCGTTGAGATGAAAGTTGTTCTTGTTGTTGATGGAAGGTACCTTGAGGAGCCCAAGTGAGTGGGAGATCGCTTGGAGATGGTGGTTGGAAGACCAAGAAGACATCAAAAGGTTAAACTCCTATAGAATAATGTGTTGCCTTGTTGTAGCTATGTTTTAGAATGTATAAGTAATTGTCCGATTGTTTGTTGTGCCCAAAGTGAGTTCGGAGAGAATGAACCAAGAATCTATTGACAACCTCTGTTTGGCCATCTATTTGAGGATGGAATGCAATAGAAAACTTGAGGTGGCACCCCAATAGTACCCATATGGTCTTCCAAAATTTGATGAGAAAGTAAGAATATATGTCTAATATTATAGTGATTGGGAGGCCAAAATGGGGCCAGAGATGTCGGAAGTAGATTTTCGTTGTTTGCATTGTTGTAGTAGTCTTTGTGCATCAGATAAAAGGTGTTATTTTGCTGAAGCAACATACCACTACCCAGATTGCATCGTGTTTCTTTTATGTTGTTGGAATTCCACTGAGGAAGTCCATTGATATTGACTCCCAAGGCCAAAAAGGAAGTGACAGTGGTTGATACAACCCATGCTTCCAGTTGGATGACTTGGATTGTGAGCATAATGCACAAGCTCTGATAATTTTTTCAACTTGAGGCTACATGGAAAGCCAATGAAAATGGCATTGTATATGTTGGATGGTATTTTTGGTCCTGAAGTGGCCCCCGTAAGATAAAGCATGCGCCTCCCTGATGAGAAAGAGGCGGTCTTCTGAGTGTGGAATGCATAGAAAATTCAACTTATATAGCCACCCATCCTAAATAGTGTAGTCTAGGAAGAGGGTTTGATTGATCACTATGGCACTTTGTGAAGCTTCCCAAATCTCTCTAAAGTCGAGATCAATATGATATTGATCTTTCCATGTGTCATAAGTAGCACAATGCACTTCTAGAATGTAAAGAAATGGAGTGGGAGATCGACTTAGCAAATCATCCATCTTATTAGAAGTGTCTTTCTTATATCTGATGACTAAGTGAAATTGTTGAATGTAGGAGGCCCATCTAAGGTGCCTTTATTCCTGAATCTTCGATTGAGAGTTGATGAAAACCAAAGGGTGGTGGTCGATATGAAAAATTGTTTCTTTACCCAACAAATAATGCCTCCATTTTTTGAGCCCTTGAACGAGACTATAAAATTCCTTGTCATAGGTACTATAATTTTTCTTTGCCTCGGACAGGGTTTCTGAGTTGTAAGAAATAGGGTGTCCTCCCTATTTAAGTATGTCACCAATAGCATATTGTGAGGCATCGGACTCAATATCAAAGGGTTGGGAGAGGTCCGACAGATGTAAAACATTGGATGAGTAGAGGGCTTCTTTGAGCTGAGAAAAATGACTAGTTTCTTTTTTAGTCCAGATAAATGTAGAAGAAGTATTTGAGAGTTGATGCACAGGTCACGAAAGATTTGAAAAAGAGGGAATGAACTTATGATAGAAATTGATGCCACCCAGAAAGCTTTTCAACTCCTTAGCTGAAGAAGGTAGAGGCCATTGCTTCAATTCTTGGATGGGGGATGGATCTCGTTGGATACCCTCTGAGATGACCACAAATCTTAGGTAGGGGTCTGAAGTCTGACCAAAATATTACTTCTTCTCTTTGACCTACAACTTGTGTTCTTGGAGAATTCAGAGAAATTGTCAGACGTGTTGCATGTGAGTGTCCCATGTCCCATTGAAGATGAGAATGTTATCTAAGTAGATGACCACAAATTGACCCAAATGTTCTCTCAATATGCCATTGATGAGCCTGATGAAAGTGGTTGGTAAATTGGTGAGGCCGAAAGGCATGACTTTCCACTCAAAAAGACCAAATTTGGTCTTGAACGTTGTTTTCCAAACATCATTTGGGTTCATTTGAACTTTATGGTAGTCAAATGTCAAATCAAATTTAGTAAACCACTTAGCTCCTTTACGGGTGTCGAGTAGTTCCTAAATCCAGGGTAGGGGGTAATGGTTTTTTATTGTGGCTTTGTTCAGGGCTTAGTAATCAGTGACAAGGTGCATTTCTGAGGTATCTCTTTTAGGGATGACAAATGTAGTAGAAGAGCATGGAGGAGATGAAGGTTTTATGTGGCCAGAGTTGATGAGGTCAATCAGTTGTCTTTCCATTTCCTTTGTTTCTGTTGGGGCCAACTGGTAAGTAGGGTTGTTAGGTAAAGCAAATCCATTGATGAGATTAATGAAATGGTCAATGTGTTGGTTGGGGGGAAGTCCCTATGGAGGTTGAAATACCTCTACAAAATCATGGAGGATGGGATTCACTGTTTTAGGAACAGGGTGTGTGGTAACTTTTGGTGTTATTGGGTGATGCAGGAGCATCTCAAGCGAACCAGCGCAGAGAGAAAAGACAACTACAAAATCACCCAACGCAAATTTTGAAAATATTATGTAATGACAATGAGATCATTAGATGGAGGGGGCACTTGTAAAATTTAAATGTACCTTGAGTGATCTGCTCTCGTCCTTAGTAGGTAGAAGGAATTTATAGTAGTTAATGCAAGTAGATAGAATTTAATGCATAGATTAGACAATTTATAATGAAAGAGGGAAACAAGATATAGACACCCTCAATGTGTATTGTAACATAGAATAGGAGGATTATGTCAATTGATAGAATAGAGAATAGAAGAGAAGAACCAGAGAGCTGTATAGGCAAATTCCATGTACAGAAGTTCTGGATTAATACAAAAAGGACTTTGATTTAGACTCATGGTGTTCAAATATTCTCTGTGTATGTATTATTGCATGTTATGCTCATGAATGATTTACTCTTTCTGTCATGCAATTGCTTTTATTCTATGTATGAATGATTTCTTGTTGAATGTCTGAAATATGAGAAAGAGAGTAAGGGAAATGAGTTTCAATTGTTTCTCTATCTGAGAAAGGGTTCCTACAAGGAGTGCAGTTGAATTGTCCGCAAGGAGTGCGTTGACAAAGGATTCATAGGTTTGTATCTGAAAGCTCAGATAAGATATTTTTTGTTCTCATTCCCTCAAGATTTTAGATAGGTATAAGAGCCACGAAAGGAGTGCCCAGGATGAGTAAAGTCTTAGAGTTTGTGAACCTCAGTAAATTGTTGAAGGACTACTGCTGCAGGGAGTGCGCAGAGTCGAAGGAATTCAATTCTTGGAAGTAATTGAAGAATTTTATGCAAGGAGTGCATGCAGGAGTCTTCTTTAAGACTTGGAGTTGGAGAAATCTCAAAAAGGATAAAGCCTTCGAAATTGTCGAAGAAAAACATAGGAAGTTTGTCCATTGGAGCATTGAGAAGGTGTTGCAAGTTTCTGTCGTAGGCGGTTAAGTACCGTTGAAAACCACTCTGGTAAATAGTTGTAGAAGTCCTTAAGAAGGAAGAGAGAACTGGATGGTTGAAATTCTCCATGGAGAATTCGCGAAGTCCTGCGAACCGTCAGATCTCGCAGAGTAGCAGGGGAGTTACGATGAGTGTTTTCAAAGGGCTTAAGCTCAGGAGAGGCAAAACCGTAGATTCAAGCCAACAAGGGCCATTGGATTTTCCTGAGGATTTCCATTTCGGAGTTTCGTGGATTGAAGTCCCAAAATATTTGCATTAAGACTCGCGAAGTGAAAAGTCCCGAAAAAGGGGAAAGTCTAGTTGTGGGACCGACACCAAAAATCATGTCGACAGTTGACATTTCGAGATTTTAGGAAATATAGAATCAGTATTTCAGGGTTCGTGGAGTAGAGTTGCATGATATCGTAACTTACGATCTCGTGATAAGGATAAGTCCAAAATAGACAAGGGAAAACTCAAGCGTTTTGGAAATTCGAGAGACAAGGTGCTTGATCACCAGATTCGCGAAATAGCGAAGTCCGATCTCCCGAAGTATAAAGGGGGAAATTTCTTAAGGATAATTGTGGGTGCATATTTCCCAAAAGGGAAATAGAAGAGCCTATTGTTGATATCTCTTCGAGCCAACGGAAGAAGAAAATATCCTATGTGCGTGAAATTATGGCCTGCAGGTTGGGAGGGCTGCGTCAGTTCTGGTATCAGAGCACAAAAAGGTTTCTTTTCTTTCTGTAGCAGGGAAAAGGAGAACTCACCATGCCACAGAGAAGAAAGGACATACAAACACCCAATTTAGAAGAGGAAAGGGAGATTTCCATAGGAAGGGGCAGGGAGATGCAGAATCCAGAGGTGGAAAGAGATCTGCAAAAAATTCACGCTAGACTCGTGGACATGGAAGTAAGAATAAGGTGCATAGATGATGTTGGAGATGTTAGTGAGTCCGAAAGTGAAGATGAAGCTAAACATGAAGAAGAATAAGTCACAACAGAAGATACAAGAAATGAATGCTTGCTTAGAGCTGTTTCAAGAATGAGTGCATGAACCAAGATGGACATTCCATTTTATGAGGGAAATTTGGATGTAGAGGAGCTTCTAGATTGGATTAGAGCTCTGGACACATACTTTGACTATGAATATGTCAAAGAGGAAAAGAAGGTCAAACAAGTTGTCACGAGATTAAAGGGACATGCAACATTGTGGTGGGATGAGCTACAAGATGACACACGCTTCCAAGGCAAGCAGAAGATCAAGAGTTGGGACAGGATGATCGCAAAGATGAAGGTGAAATTCATCCCCATCGATTATCAAATTACTATGTTTTGAAGAATGCATAATTTGAGACAGAAATTGATGACAATGAAGTAGTACACTGAAGAGTTCTATAGGCTCAACATCAAAGTAGGTCATCGTGAAAGTAATGATGAAAAGGTTGTCAGGTATATGAATGGCCTGAGATACGAAATCTAGGATGAAATGAGTATGTTGACCATCTGAACGGTGGAATATGCTTATGAAATGGCTCTAAAGGAAGAAGAAAAGATGAGCCGAAAGCAATGTCAGAGAGGCCGAGGCAGAAGTCAATCCAGGGGAAAATTAGTTGTCCAAGATAGAAATCATAAGCCTAAGGAAGAATGGAAGAATCCTCAACCTCATATTGAGAGAGGTGGAAGCTCACAGTGAGAGAAATACACTGGACAGAGAGGGCAATATACTGATCAGAGAGGAGAGTATGCTGATACCAACATGCTTCCTCATACTAGAGGTAGAGGAAGAGGAAGAGGTGGAGTAATAACATGCTTCACATGCAGAAAGGTTGGACACAAGTCTTATGAGTGTCCAAACAAAAATAAGGAAGGTGCTGAAACTCACATTGCCAAAGCACAAAGGAATAATGTTGAAGCAGGGGATGTTGAAGGCGGAAGATCGCTGATGATGCGAAAAACTCTTTTGACACCAAAGAAAGAGGTGGAGAGTTCGGTCCAAAGAACCAAAATTTTTAGGATTGCATGCAAAACCAAAGATAGGGTATGCAATGTCATTGTGGACAGTATTAGCATCGATAATCTCATTTCAACAGAGATGGTAAGGAAGTTGGAGCTGGATATAGTTGAACATCCAAGTCCATACAGAGTTTCGTGGCTACAAAAGGGACATCAGGTAACTGTCACTAAACATTGTTTAGTTGAATTTAAGATAGGAGGACATAATGATAAGATATAATGTGATGTTATTCCTATGGATGTTTGTCATCTATTGTTGGGTATACCGTGGAAATATGACAGGAATGTGATTCATGATGGGAGGATGGACACATGCACCCTTGAGAAGAATGGGAGAACTCACATGTTGCTTCTAATGAAAGATAAGGAGGTGAAACATGAAGTAAGCAACAATGTACTTCTCATGAGTCGGAAGGAAATTCTTACAGAGGTTAAGAAGAAAGAGGAACTGCAATTCATTGTGGCCAGGAAGCCAAAGATTATTTTAACCAGCACAAGAGTAGATGATTTACCAGAAGAGGTTCAGAAACTACTAGAAGAGTTTGCTGACATAGTAGTGGACAAACTACCTTGTTTGTTGCCACCAATCAGAAGTGTGAGTCATCATATTGATCTTATACCTGGAGCTAGTTTTCCAAACAAAGCCACATATACATTGATGCCGCAGGAGAATGAAGAGGTCAAAAGACAAGTCTAGGATTTGTTGGACAAAGGTTTGGTTAGAGAAAGCTTGAGTCTGTGTGTTGTTCCGATAGTACTCAGCCCGAAGAAAGACGGAGGTTGGAGGATGTGTACTGACTCAAGGGAGATCAAAAAAATAACCATTAGGTATAGATTTCCATTGCCAAGGATGGATGATTTAATGGATTTCTTGAGTGGAGAAAAATATTTTTCGAAGATTGATTTGAAAAACGGTTTTCACCAGATTCGCATGAGAGAAGGTGATGAATGGAAGACAACATTCAAAACCAATGAAGGTTTATATTAATGGATTGTTATGCAATTTGTCTTAACAAACGCGTCGAGTACTTTCATGGGGTTGATGAATGAAGTCTTGAAGGATTTCATCGAAAAATTTGTTATCGTATATCTTGATGATATACTGATTTTCAGCAAAACAGGAGCTGGACATTTGGAACATTTGGCTACAATGATGTAGAGGTTACAGCAGGAGAAGCTATTGATAAACATGAGGAAGTCCTCATTCATGAAGAAAGAGCTCATTTATTTGGGGTTTATTATTTCTGCAGATAAGTTGAGGATGGATCCAGATAAGGTGGAGGTAATTAAGAATTGGTCGTCACCAAAGAATATCTTTGAGGTGAGAAATTTTCACGGATTGGCTAGTTTCTACCGAAAGTTTATCAGGAATTTTAGTGGAATTAGTGCACCAATGATGGACATAGTGAAGAAGAGATACAAATCTTTTCACTGGACAGAAGAGGCTGAGAAGAGTTTCAATTTGTTGAAGAGGAAAATCACGAAGCAACCAATTCTGGTGTTGCCTGATTTCCAAAACACATTCCAAGTGAAATGCGATGCAAGTGGATTTGTAATAGGGGAAATATTGAGTAAAGAATACAGGCTGATAGCGTACTTTAACGAGAAGATGAATGAAGCAAAAGTGAAATACTCCACTTATGGCAAGGAGTTTTATGCTATTATTCAGGCACTAAAGAAATTGAGACATTACTTGATCCTGAAGGAGTTTGTCTTATACTGTGACAATCATGCACTACAATTTGTGACTCAACAGGAAAAGTTGAATCAAATACATGTTAAATGGGTTGAATACATGTAGAATTTCACTTTTGTGATTAAACATATTTCTGGTACTGGTAACAAAGTTGTTGATGCTTTGAGTAGGAAGTGTTTGCTATTGCAGGAGTTCAAAGTCAAAACATTGGGTTTTGATGATCTCAGGGAGATGTATCAAGCTGATCTATATTTTAAAGAGGCATACAAAGCATCTGAGAATCCAATTTCTAGAGATAGAAGCCAATGGGGAGAATACATGATCCAGGAAGGATTATTGTTTAAAGGTAATTAGCTTTGTATTCCAAAATGCTCCGTGAGGGAGAATTTGCTGAAGGAGAAACACAGTGGAGGATTGGCCAGACACTTCAGTCACAAAAAGACGTTCGTGAAGTTGAATGAGTCATATTTTTGGCCAGGAATGTGAGAAGACGTCAAAATATTTATGGACAAATGTAGAATTTGTCAACATTCAAAAGGCAAGAGGCAGAATGTAGGATTTTTTCAACCATTGCCCATACCTGAGAGGTCGTAGGATGCAGTTAGCATGGACTTCATATTGGGGTTTCCAAGAACACAAAGAGGGTTTGACTCAATATTTGTGGTGGTGGATAGATTCTCCAAAATGGCACATTTTATACCATGTCAGAAAACCAGTGACACAACTCACATTGCGAATCTATTTTTCAAGGAAGTCATTCGACTTCATGGCTTGCCAAGGAGCATAGTTTCAGATCGAGACACTAAGTTTGTAGGACACTTCTGGAGGACCTTATGGAATAAGTTGGTAACTAACTTTTCGTTTATTTTATCTTATCATCCTCATATGGATGGACAAACAAATGCGGTGAACAAAAGTCTGGGAGACTTGTTGAGAAGCTTGGTGACAGAACACCACAACCAGTGGGATAACATATTACCTCAGGCTGAGTTTTCTTATAATTACTCAATTAACAGAAGCACAGGGTAGAGTCTATTTCAGATTTTCTATGGCATGCGGATGAGAGGAATTTAGGAGTTGAGAGATTTAGGATAGACTGCGACAAGGAGTGCTAGTGCAGAAGATTTCACAGAGGCGATGAAGGAACTTTACAGCCAGGTGAAGGAACGATTGCAGAGTTCGAGCCAGGAATATAAACAAAGAGCAGATCAGCATAGAAGACAACTTCAATTTGAAGTTGCCGATTTGATCCTCGCACATTTGAGAAAGGAAAGGTTCCCGAGAGGAACATATAATAAACTGAAAATGAAGAAAATCAGACCATGCAAGGTCTTGAAGAAATTTGGGGCAAATGATTATGAGATTGAATTACCTGATGGGATTGAAATTTCTTCGATATTCAATGTCTTAGATTTGTACCCATATAATGTTGTGGACATAAAAGTAGGAAATGAACAACCAGAGGTTTAGTGGCGAAAGCAAATGCCAGTTGCAGAAAAGATGAAGATGGACCACATACTGGACAAAAGGGTTAGCAAGAAGACCAGGCGAAAGAAATACTTTGATTATTTGGTCAAATGGAAGGGCCATCTAGTTGAAGAAACCAGCTAGGATAACAAAGTAGAGCTCCAGAAGCATGGGCAGACCGTGCACGATCTCATGGATAGGATCCCATGAAAATTTTCAAGCAAGGGAGTATGATGTAAGAGCAACTCAAGAAAGCCAGTGCAGAGATAAAAGACAGTTGGAAGAGAACTCAACACAAATTTTGAAAATATTATGTAATGACAATGAGATCATTAAATGGAGGGGAAACTTGTAAAATGTAAACAGACCTTGAGCGATCCGCTCTCGTCCTTAGTAGGTAGAAGGCATTTATAGTAGTTAATGCAAGTAGATAGAATTTAATGCATAGATTAGATAGTTTAGAATGAAAGAGGGAAACCAGATATAGACACCCTCATTGTGTATTGTAACATAGAATAGGAGGATTATGTCAATTGAGAGCATAGAGCATAGAAGAGAAGAAGTAGAGAGCTATATAGGTGAATTCCATGTACAGAAGTTCTGGATTGATACAAAAAGGACTTTGATTCACACTCATGGTGTTCAAATATTCTCTTTGTATGTATTGTTGAATGCTATTCTCATGAATCATTTAATCTTTCTATCATGAAATTGATTTTATGCTATGTATGAATGATTTCTTTTTGAATGTCTAAAATCTGAGAGAGAGAGTAATGGAAATGAGTTTCAATTGTTTCTCTATCTGAGAAAGGGTTCCTGCAAGGAGTGCATTGAGAAAGGGTTTAGAGGTTTTTCTCTGAAAGATCATATAAGATATTTTTTGTGCTCATTCCCTCAAGAGTGCAGATAGGTACAGGAGTCGTGTAAGGAGTTCACAGGCCAAGTAAAGTCTCAGAGTTTGTGAACCTGAGTAAATTGTTCAAGGACTACTACTGCAGGGAGTGCGCAGAGTCGAAGGATTTCAATTCTTGGAATTAATTGAAGAATTTTCCACAAGGGGTGTGTGCAGGAGTCTTCTTTAAGACTCGAAGTTGGAGAAAGCTCAGAAAGGATAAAGCCTTCGAAATTGTTGAAGAAAATCATAGGAAGTTTGTGCATTGGAGCATTTAGAAGGCATCACAAGTTTCTGTCGCATGCAGTTAAGTACCATTGAAAACCACTATGGTAAATAGTTGCAGAAGTCCTTGAGAATGAAGAGAGAACCAGACGGTCGGAATTCTCCATGGAGAATTCATGAAGTCTCGCGAACCATCAAATCTCGCAGACTAGCAGGGGAGTTACGACGAGTGTTTTCAAAGGGTTCAAGCTTAGGAGAGGCAGAGCCATATATTCAAGCCAACAAGGGCCATTGGATTTGCACGAGGATTTCCATTTCAGGGTTTCGTGGATTGAAGTCCTGCAATCTTTCCATTAATACTTGCGAAGTGTGAAGTCCCGAAAAAGTGGAAAGTCTAGTTGTGGGACCCGCACTGGAAATCGTTTCGAGAGTTGACATTTCTGGATTTCAAGAAATAGAGAATAGGGATTTTGGGTTTTCTGGAGTAGAGTTGCATGTTATTGCAACACATGAACTCGTAATAAGGAGAAATCCAAAATCAACAAGGGGAAAGTCAAGCGTTGACCATTTTCAGGCTTCAAAAATTCGAGAGACAGGGTGCTTGATCACCGGATTTGTGAAATCGTGAAGTCTAGTTTCTTGAAGTATAAACAGGGAAATTTCTTAAGGATAGTTGTGGGTATATATTTCCCGAAAGGGAAATAGAAGAGACTATTGTTGAGAGCTTTTAATGCTAGTGGAAGAAGAAAAGATCCTATGTGTGTGGACTTCTGGCCTACGGGTTGGGAGGGCTGCGTCATTGGGCACACCAACCAGAGAGAGACACATTGGTTTAAGTGTACATGCGAGATTTGTTCTTTGGTAGAAGGGGGTTTTGGTTTTGTTGCAGTTAAGATATAAGTGTCGCCTTCTTTGGTAGTTTTGTACTGGCGGGATTTGGCTAGATAAATAGCATTTCTTTGGGTTTGGTATTGGATATCAAGCAGCAAATATCCACAATCCAAGGGGGAGACATCACAGAGAACAATATATTTGAATTGTCCTATGGTGAAAGTGACCAGACAACGCTTGGAAGCTAAGAGGCGAGGTCCATCCTTCTAGACCTATCCGAATTGATAGGCTTGCAAATGTGGAGCAGTAACAAGATTAAGGCAGTTGAAAAGGTCTTGAGACACCAAATTTTTCTTGCTTCCATTTTCCATAATTAGTAAATCCAAGACACTTTTGATTTGGCAGTTATGGGTGAATATGGGTTGGGTGGATGAGTTTGAATCTTCATGGTTCATTAGAATCAATGAGAGATCTACTTTTGTGGGATGGTCTGGAGGAACTTGTTCGATATCTTCTACTTGGGAAGGCACAATGATCTCAGTGAGTATAGTTTTGTTGGTTTTTAGATTTTGGAGGATTCAAAAATCTTATGAATTGGGTGAAGTAGTTCTATGGAATGAGCACCAAAGTGTGCTTCTATTTGTACTGGTTGTTGGGTTTTGAGCACGAGGAGGTGAAAAGAGGGCTGACAGATGAGAGCCATATGGTTGAGAGGAGGGGGGGTTGATGTAGGGGAGGGACTGAGGAATAYGACCACTAGGAGTGACTTTTCTTTCTATAGCCAAAGATCTCAAAAATGTTTTGTCTAAAGTTGGATTTTCAAACARCTCTACTTCTCGATGGAATTGAATTAATAGACCAACCAAATTTTTTAATATGAGTACCTCTTMTAGATCTGGAACATGAATTAAGAGGTGAATCCTAAAGAAGAATTATATGTAGCCTTGAAATCCTTGTTAAGGGAGTTTTTGAATTTGGTGCCATTTGATCCATAAGGATTGCACATACCTAGGTGGGTAGAAGCAATTTATGAAATCTTTGGAAATTCGAGCCCATGTTTTGATGGGTTTGGAAGTAGAGGATTCTGGAGCAACAACCTAAAAGGAGAAAACAACAACATCACAATCAAAACCCTGAAACCACCCCATGCCACCCCTACATGATTCATCCCAAGACTCATAATCTTCCATTCCAAACTCAATTCAAGATCCATCCCGAGTGGAGCCACCCCCCTTGCAAAATTGTACCAAACCTCCACCTACCTCCCCTCTTACCCACCCCTATGTTCCTCCTCTCCTTCCCTGAGCACTGCCTTCTCTCTTTCACCCATATTCTCCCCCTCAAGATGGAGAACTAGAAAAAATATCTGAAGACTACAAGTAAGACTTTGAATGTCATTAATGTGTATATGCCCGTTATTTATGAAGAAAAAATTGATTGGTTGCCCTCCCATCAAAATCTTCATGGGAGTCTAGATTATAAGGACCTCATTATAGCTTGACACCTCAACAAAACCCTCCATCCTAAAGAAAAAAAGGGTGCCACCCAAGTACGAGACCCCACTCGTGAGCATCTCAAGGATCTCATAGCCTCCTTTCATTTAATTGAGATAAGACCTTCTAACGAGCGTTTCACTTGGTCAAATAGAAGGTTAGGACCTGGGCACATCAGTGCTTTCCTGGATCATTTTCTCTTAAACGGTTCCTTCCTTGACAAGTATTGTTGTAGGAAAATCTGCCTGCGGACAAGTAGATCGACCTCTAAGGCTTGACCTTAACCCTAGACAGAAAAGTGCTTATCATGGACACTGAATTTCTTTCGAATCTATCTAAGCCTAATGCATGAGAAGGAAGAGTAACATAAGTACCTTTTAACTGACGTTTGTCCCTTCACGCTCCGAGTTGCGCTCCAATCCTTTTCTCCTCGCTGAGATCTGTGGACAAAACAAGATACGACCACTTCCTACTCTATTGACATTAGCTTGAAAACAGATCTATCATTGAGTGATAAGTTCATGTAACATCAGACACAAACTAGAAAGAAACAGGCCAAACGTGTCATATTAATGAGAATAACGACAGCAGTGCTTACAATCGTACATGCGAATGTGACAGCTTCGTCAAGTCCTCTTCGTCTAACCCTTGTCTGAAAGATCCAAAACCTGGATGGCAGCAGCTGCACTGATAACTCTTCTTTAGCTGACTGCAGATTTCCTCCAAGATCATAATTTTCACATATGCAATTCTTCCCCCTAATTATCAGCTCCAACACCACTTATGAGATCATAAGTTTGGTGTGATTCTCTTCTTCCATTCCTCACTTATGAGATCATAAGTTTGACATCATTCTCCCATTTGCAGCTTCCCTTTCACCATTAGAAATCCTACTTATATAGCCTTGGATAGGCTCAGCAATATTGAGATATCCTTGGGAAAGGTTGAGAATTTGCCTCCTTCAGTTGAGGATCTACCCTAAGATCATGGTTCGATCAGGGATTCGAGCTCAACTTCCTTCCAAGAATGAAAAGAAGCTTCCCCCATTCATCTCGACAGCGTAACAACTTCCCAGAATAGGTAGCGCTCCTTCAAAAGGGCTATCAGAGCATTGTAGCGCTCCCTGGTAAGCTTCAGGGGGCGCCAGCGCTCTCAAAATCTATAACGCTCCTTCAAAAGGGCATGGGAGCGTTATAACGCTCCCAGACAGTGTAAGGGGAGCGTCGGCGCTCCGAGATAGTGTAAGGGGGAGCGCTCCTCTCCAAAACTCAGTTTTTGAGGTGCTTTCAGATGGAAAAAGGTTTGCAAGCTTGTTGACTCATTTCTCCTCTTCCAAATCAGATGTTTGAGGTGTTTCAAGTGTCCTTCTTATGTCATTATGGGCACGACATAGGCATCATGGAAACATGATTTCTTGCGACACTTGTGAGCAACATACAACACTTGCGACCTTGTGAGCAAAATGCGACACTTGCAACCTTTGTAATGACGACACTTGCGACACTATCAAAGTGAGTAATTTTGATGTGTAACAGATTGCCCCCCAAAGTATGAAGTTAGAAGATAGGAACTGATAACTTAAATACTTTGTAGACTCTCAAGCAAGGGTATAGACTCGGAGAACCTGACGAAATCTGCACACAAACATCCAACAAATATCACGACATATTTCAAAACCCAAGGCAGGCATACCTATGCTTGGGTGATCAAGACTTAGTAGGATATGGCCGCCATAAAATACACTGCGGATCCATAATTGTATTGATAAAAAAGGTATAGCCACCAAAGATACAATGTGGATCTATACTTTAATGACATGAACGGATCGTAGCCACGAAGAATACACAGTGGATCTACGATATGACAAGACATAGCCACGACCAATACAAAGTGGATCTATGTAACAGTGTATGTGTCATTGTTCAAAAGAAATTCCATCGCAACCTGGGCAAAGCATATATCAAAGTGATGGCTCAACCCAGGGTCTTCATACCAATCCCAATATGGTACGAATCTGACCATGTGAATAGATTTCTTGGCGTCGAACATGGCAGAAACCACTTGATTACCGGTCAATGAGGTAAATCGTTAACAAGTGCGAGGGAGATCACCATTAATGTCAATGATTCCCAAGGTACCTTAGTACATTCCACCGAATGTGAATAGATGAGCTGAGGTCGAACATCCGAGGAATCATTCGATCAGGGGTCAATGATGTAAACCCACTGTCGAATGTGAGGAAGTCTTCCATTGAGGCATGCAGGTCCCAAAGTACTAAATGGTTTCTAAGCCTAATTCCCAGATAATGTGTTGATGTCGACAAGAATAGACTCGTCGAGGGAGGGCCTTGATGTATCCCCCATCAACGACACGAAACGGATATGGAGATGTAATTGGTAGATCAAAAGTACATGGACTGACACAGGTTTTGAGGCAAGATATTTGGGATGGCTGACTCTCGAGGCGGATACTTCCCTTGAACACTGAGGCACAACGAAGAAACATGACATGGACCAAAACTATGCAGTGGGTACCGTGACTTGCGTCGGGTGACTCAAAGGAGTGAAAGGAAACTCAGAGGATTGGCTCAGTGCAGAGGTTCAGCGCAAAATGACAAAGTGTCGTGTTCAAGGGCGACTCTAAGAAATGTTGGATAGTGTTCTCAAGAGACTGCTTGGCTTGGTCCTTTCAATTTTTCCCCCATCCAGATAGATGAGTACCTCTTTTTAATTTAATGAGCTCGAGGAGGATAACACATGCTCGATATAACTCACCTTTGGTAAGTTCCTCTTCCTTTATTTAACGAATCGGAAGAAGTAAGGGTTCGTTCCCATATGGGTCTGTCGATGTGTGCTTTAACGAGTCCAAAGACAGAAAACTCGAAGGTTTTTCGGGATTATAGAGTTTGGAAAAACACTTAAAAGAGAACTCTCTCAGTTCCTTTTTGGTACAGTAGTCCAACGAGACCGAAAAAGGGTTAAACTATCGCTCGAAAGATGCTCTTTCTGACTTTTTAACGAGTGTGAAGGAAAGCAAGATCACTCGACAATCTTTTCATATTTAGAGAGTCTGAAA
>JASDQU010108786.1:55981-68618 GCA_032191745.1 Picea mariana | reverse complement strand
TCCCAATCCATCAACAACTTAAAATCTCCAAGAACTTGCAAACACCTAATATTTTTTTCAAGTGCCACTTTCATCAACATCTAGAGGGTGTAGAATTAAACCATGTTATTTTCTCCCAATCCCACTCCATATTTTAAGGAGAAGAAGTGGTAATGATCTAAAACAAGTATGAATCTATCCCCACACATTTCTGGAGAGCCTTGATAAGCTCCATCAAAGAAGTCCCAAGGATTTGTGAAACCAATACGGGGCTCATGCAATACCCTTTGGGATTTAATATTAATATTAATATTAATATCAAAATTGATGGCCAAAATATATTTTAATTTTTTTTTCTAAATAAATTTTGGTCGTCGCATATCCGATGACAACTTTTATCGATGCGACAATTTTGCTATATAAACAAAAAAAAGTTGTCGTTGCCTATGCGACGACAATTTCTATTGATGCAACCGTTTTTCTATATAAAAAATGGAAAGTTGTCGTCAAATAAGCGACGACAACTTCTATTGATGCGTCGGTTTAGCTACATAAACAAAAAAAATTTGTGGTAGAATAGGCGATGACAACTTATATTGATGCGTTAGTTTAGCTACATAAAAAAAAAAGTTGTCGTCGAATAGGCGACGACAACTTCTATTGATGCGATGGTTTAGCTATATAAACAATGAAAAGTTGCGTCGAATATGAGATGAAAAATTCTATTGATGCATCGGTTTAGCTATATAAACAACAAAAAGTTGTCATCGAATATGCGACGACAACTTCTATTGATGCGTCAATTTAGCTATAAAAGTTGTTGTCGCAATTTAGATGAAAAGTTGGTTTCACATTGTTTGCCTATATTGTCGCTTTTGCGACATTTCATCAAGTTCGTCGAAAATGCCATGTCACATAAACCAACGTTTCAGAGACTCTAGATTCGTTGCCATATCAATGACATAACATCGCAATAGCATTGAACAAACCATCGCAAAATGGGCCAAATATGCTAGTGGTGAAGTCATAGTTGTCTGTTGCTTGGACTGCGTGCTTGCGCTCGTTGTTAGTTGTGTGGTTCAACTGTTGTCGTCTTTGCCTTTCTGCCTAAAAAGAAAAAAAATTTCACCTTCTGCTTCGATTATAGTCGTAAGGGATGGGATGTTACATATGGTATCAGAGCGGGTTCAACCCCGCGATTGTGGATCACCAGGATTTCCACTGCAGTAAACCCGTGAGTATTAACTGTTGTGTTAATTGAAAACCTTAGCTTATCCAGGTGGTGGTCTCAATTAGAGGATGCCACAGAGGTTTGTGATGTGGTGTCATGGAAGAAGGTGTGATGCCTCTAGAAGTGCTTGCACCCTCAGAATATAACCCCATGGGGGAGGAACAAGCCCTTGGGTTGGATTCGATTGTTGTAAGGGATGATGATCGGCTGACCAGGGTCCTTCCAGAGATGGTCAGAGGCCTTGATTCACCATCGGTAATGAGAGGATGCCATGACACCTGTACCCTTGAGGGTCCACAATGTGTCCTAGCTAGTACTATTATCATCCACCGAGAACTCAAGAGATTTTAGTTCTCGAGTCCACGAGTGTCGCAGATGACTATGCCATTGAGGCACAGCTGTAGAGAAAGGCATTGTGCTTCTCACTTTGCAATTACGACCTCCAGCATGAAGTTCTGCATGGTGGTCTTTCAACTGAAGGGGAGTGCTCTTCTATGGTGAAATACACTCCTGCCACATTTGAACATGGTCGTCGACGATGTGTCATGGGAACTGTTTGAGGAACGGTTCCAGGAGAAGTATCTTTCTGCGGAATTCGCTGAGTGTCAGCTCAACGACTTGACGCATTGGGACAAGGAAGTCACATAGTGCCCGAGTACATGGCCCATTTTGAGCTGCTTTGGTATGCTCTGCACCAATTTACCTAGAAACTTAAGGTCAAGAAGTTTGAGTTTGGCCTTATTGTAAGAACTTAGCTTCTACTTCAGGTACCATGATTACTGGACAGAATAAAGTGGGTTGGATTGTGGGGAGCCACATTACTAGCATTACTGCCCAGAGGAAAGGGCTAGAATATCTGGATTAGCTGGACCCACTACCGTGGGAGTTTTGGGCAAGGCCCATCGAATCATGCAGCAGTGAATAACCACCAGGAAGAGCACCAGTCGACTGTGCTCGAGACATCAGGTGTCATCGCTGATCAAACCCTTAGTTTTTGATAGATCCCAATGCTACTGAGAGTTTCATGTCTAGTGTAGCATTAAAAAAGATTAAGGAAAAGGAATTCAATTAGGATGAGTTTATCTTTGTAGAGATGGATTTTGGAGCCAAACAGAAGGTTGGAGGAAAGGTTACGGCCTGTACCCTCAACCTGGGAGAGTTTGTCACCATGGCCAACCTATACGTCATGATCTTAGGATCTTATGATGTTGTGATCGGTATGGACTGGTTGGAATCGCATGAGGCGATACTCAATTGCAAGACAAAATTATTGACCTTGGTCAATGATGATGGACACAAACGCGTGATTGTAGGATGAAACTAGGGAGTTTCCCTGAGGTTCATCTCTTCCTTGCAGCTATGGAAGAACATGCACTAGGGATGTAAGCTTTAGTCGATCCTTGCGTTAAACAAGAAGGGAGTAGCGGAAGGTCTAGAACACCTTCCAGTGGTGAGAGAGTTGGTAGACGTCTTCCTGAAGGAGTTACCTGGGATGCCGCCAGAGAGGGAATTGGAGTTTACCATAGACCTAAAATCGAGGACTGAACCAATAGATAGAACACCTTATCGGATGTCGACCCCGGAGTTACAAGAGTTGAGAATGCAATTGAAGGAGTTGCTGGACCTGGGGCTTAGATGTTCGAGTGTGTCACCGTGGGGTGTCCCTGTTATTTTCATATGAAAGAAGGATGGGTTGTGGAGGCTCTGCATTGACTACCATCATTTGAACAAGGCAATGATCAAGAATTAGTATCTGTTGTCGAGGATGGATGATCTATTTGATCAGATGAAGGGTGCTATGACGTTCTCAAAGATCAATTTCAATTAGGATATCACAAGTTATGGATTAAGGAGGATGACATCCCTAATATCGCCTTTAAGACGAGGTTTGGGCATTATGAGTTTACTGTTTTTCCGTTTGGACTGACAAATGCCCCAGGGGTATTTATGACTTTGGTGAATAGGGTGTTCCGTGAGTACTTGGACAAGTTTGTCCAAGTATTCATTGACAATATTTTGATTTACTCTTGGATGACGAAAGAGCATGATGAACACTTACGTTTGGTACTACAGTGTCTGCGAGAGCACAAATTATATGGAAGTTGTCCAAATGCTCGTTTTATCAATCGAGGACTCACTACTTAGGGCATGTCATCTCTGGTGAAGGTATCTCCATGGATCCAGATAAGGTTGAGGCTATTATGGAATGGCATGCACCAATGAATGTACCAGAAGTGCGTAGCTTCATGGTTTTAGCAGGATACTATCAAAGGTTCATCGAGGGATTTTTGAAGATAGAAAATCCGATCATGAAACTGCAGAAGAAGAACAAGAAGTTTGTTTGGATCGAGAAATGCGCGAAATCCTTTGGAAGGATCAAGGAGATATTGACAACAACACTGATACTAAAGGCCCCTGACATGGACGTGGACTTCTTGGTATGCACTGACGCATCCAAGGAAGGCTTAGGAAAGGTCTTGATGCAAGATGATTAAGTGATTGATTGCATCTCAAGGAAACTAAGAAGGCATGAGGAGAACTATGGGACTCACGATTGGGAGTTGTTATCCATTGTATATGCCTTGAAGGTTTGGAGACACTACCTTGTTGGACGAAAATTTGAACTAAGGATGGACCACTGTGGACTACAACACATCTTTACGCAAAGAAACCTGAACGCGCGACAACGACGTTGGTCATATTTACTTAGCGAGTACGACTTCAAGATTACTTACATAAAAGGAACAGTGAACTGAGTGGCAGATGCATTGATTCAAAGACCACAGATCTTTTCGGTGTTGTCTCTTCAGACGAATCTATGTGAAAATATTCTAACTTTACAACGCGACGATGACTGGTACAAAGAGTTCGAGGCTTTTATCGAACAAAACATAATGATGATACCAAGATTTGAAGGATTTACATTTGATGATGATGGATTATTGAGGTTTAAAAATCAGATTTATGTACCATCGAATGACGCATTGAGGAGACTGATCCTAAATGAGGCTCATAGAGAAGTATACATGGCTCACTTGGGAGTCACGAAGATGAGGGTGGAACTTAAACCCTTATTCTTCTGGAAAGGAATGAAGGAAGACATAGTCAACTATGTGGCCGGATGTCTAGAATGTCAGAAGGTAAAGGTTGAACATATACATCCAACAAGATTACTACAACCACACACTATTCCAGAATCAAAATGGGAGGTTATTTCGATGGATTTTATCATTGGATTGCCACTAACGGCAAGGAGACACGACTCGATTTTCATGGTAGTCGACACTCTGACGAAGAGTGCTCATTTTATTCCTGTGCGTACAACGCATCAGGAACTTGACATAGCTAGAGATTTCATCAGGGAGATTGGGAGGCTGCATGGCATACCTAAGAGGATTATATACGATCGAGGATCGGTGTTTACTAGACAATTTTGGACTAGTTTCCAAGAGGCCTTGGGAATCTGACTTAACTTTAGTATTGTGTATCACCCAGAGATTGACAGGCAAAACGAACGAATGAACCAGACCTTGGAAGACATGTTGTGCATGTATGTGATGGACTAACATAAGTGTTGGGAAGAATTCTTTCCACTGGTAGAATTCACTTATAACAATAGTTACCAAAGCGCCATTAAGATGGCACCTTTCGAGTTACTTTATGGGCAATCGTGTCAGACACCTTTGAGTTGGGATCGACTTTAGGATAGGGTCCTAGTGGGACCAGAAGCGATCCAAGAATTGGAATATTAAATGAAAACTATGAGACAAAGGATCAAGGAAGTGCAGGATTGACAAAAGAGTTATGTTGATGTGTGTCGTGTCGACCGTAGTTACGATGTGGCGATCGAGTATTTTTGTGGCGGAAACTACATAAGAGTTCAATCAAGTTCGAAAAAGGAGATAAACTATCTCCTAGGTTCGTGGAATCCTACGATATTGTGGAAAAGAGAGGCCCACGGCCTAATGACTAGCCTTGCCTAATTATTGAGGTGTATGCACAATGTCTTTCATGTCTCTGATCGAGACTTATGATTAGTGATCCTACACATGCTTTTACTTGAGCACCTTGCGGGTGTTGGATGAGGGTGCGCTCATGGCTGAGCCAATCCGCATCCTGGATCACCACATTCGACAGCTACGACGTCGAACATTATATTAGGTCAAGGTCCAGTGGGACAAATATAGTCTGCACCCGACAACCTCGGAGGACGCATATGATATGAACCATCAGTTTCCATTTTTGTTGGATAGATAGACTTATGATATTGTAATAAACATTATTTTCGGCACTTATATACTGTGAAACTTTGGGATGAAGTTTAGACCAAGAGGGGGTGCATGTAACATCCCGCTCTTGTGCGCACTGAGTGAACTTATTCTTGAGGACACTTGTGTGCAAGTGATCCATATTATTATACTATTGGGAATTTGCTTATGATTATGAGGTGTTATGGATTGATGACATGTTACCTTGCTGTATTGATACAAACAGGTGCTATTGACTCGATTTTCCTGAGTGTGCAGGATTTTAGACCTCGAGGATGCAGAGGCATCGATGAAACCCTTGGACTCCAGATTAAGTCAGGGAGTGGACTATTGGGGTTTGCTTTTTTTCTATATATGATTTTCGTGCATCTGATTAGATGATATGATTATGGATATTATATCTGACATGATTCGTTGATGATGCAGGATGATGATAGCTTTCCGACCAGACTCACATGTGGAGTAGAGGGGTCATGCACGACTACTAGATACGTTGAGGGAGAGGTGTGGACAACAACCCTGCCACAGCCTACTAGCACTCCCGTCGTGGCTCGAAATGTAGGTTAAGGACTACCTATTTCGAGAAGACCCATGATGCCGTGAGGGAAGACTACGACAGTCGCTCATGATGATTCTAAGGGGCACACAATAAGGCATGGGCCTTATTCCTCAGAGGCCCTTAGTCTCCCATAAGATCACCTTGCGGAGTATTGACTCAAGGGGTTCTTGATTTCTACCAAGTCGGTCAAGGGGTGAGTAGCACCCTTGGAGCACAGAGTGCATCCTGAAGGGCATGTCGCGCAAGAAAAACAAAAGGAGGCGAGTGGCACCCTTGGATCATGTAAGGCATCTTGAAGGGCACGTCATGCGAGGGAAACATAATGAGGCGAGTGGCACCCTTGGAGCGCCTAGTGCATCCTAAAGGGCACGTTGCGTTGTTAAATATTAAATGAATAAACCTTTTGGCCTTAATGTGATGAGAAAGTTTTAAAACAATTTCCCTAATAAAATGTCGCCCAACCTAGGAAATTAAAGTCTAGGTCTAAGTGATACTTGTGATATATATATATATATAACAATCAAAATAAATATAAATAAATAATAATGATAATCATCATTAATCATGTGACGAGAAAGGGGTAAGCAATTCATTAATTTGTAAAATAATCTTTTGGGGGATAAAAATAAAAGGGGGAAAAGGGGAAATAATTGTTTTGTCACATATGCTAATTAAAAAGGAAAAGGGGGAAAAGTTAATGTTCTACACCTACCAATTTGAGTTTTAAATAAAAAGGGAGGAAATCTAAAAGAATTAGGAAACTAGGAAAAAGCGGGAAACATAAAAAAGAAAGGGGAAACATAAGGGAAAAATAGAAAGACTAACTTAGTAAGGTATCTAGCATTTAAGAACCTTCTAAATTAAACTCAACTAGTAAATTAGTAAGGGGGTAAGTCATTAATATGTGTAAGGGAATTTGGTGACACCTAGGAGAAATTCTAGGAATGCTTTTAGGTGGGTGAGGGAAATAGGAGTAATTAATTAATTAATTAATGAAATTAAGTTATGGTGTAATGAAGGGGATGGGTGACACATGTACAAGNTAGAAAATCTATATAAAGGAGGGAGGAGGAGGATGATGGATCTCTTCTGTGATGCGTAACATTACACTGCAGAATTTTAGACTTGATTGACTTAGCTTGTGGGAGTTGGGATACCCAGAATGGTGAGGAGTGGTAGCTCGGACTTGTGAGGTGAGCTGGGAGCTAGTTGATTCTTTGGTTAGTGTGCGTGGTCCCTTTGCGGCTCGGGGGGTTAAGGGGGAAAAAGAGTACCCCTAGCGTTGGTTGGGAGGTACCAGTGAAGTCTCATCAGTCGACAAGCGGGAGCGGCATGGAGTGCATGGGACAACAACTCAGAGCTAGTGACTTGGGCTACGATAGGCTTCCTTTATTTCTGCATGGTAGATTATTAGTGTACTTTACGCTTTTAGTTCTATATTTTAATTGGGTAAATAAAATGATTGACCTAGCATTTTAATTGATAACAGAATCTCCCCTATAGACTTAAGCTCATGGTTGATTGATTCCTTTGGCTTTCAATCCATGCATGTCATGACCGTCCTATGGTTTTATTGATTTTGTGATGAGTTGCACTTCTTACTTCGCCCTCGTCCCTAGCTCATCAGTCCTTGCCTAGGAAGTTGGTGAGGAGCCGGATCGAAGGTCATCACTTCGGTGTTAATAGACCTATAGATCCTAATTCCCTTCCTTTCCATGCAACGATGATGAGTGACAACTGCTTTTTCCCAACCGTCTACCCCTGTTGATTGTTCTTGGTTGGTTGATTGTCTTGCACCTTATTGCATTTGAATACCTCTCTGTATTGTTCATTTTTCCCACTGCAAGTATTCAACCATGAATTTTTTTTCTCTGCAATTGTTTACAGTTCGATGGCGAATAACTCTGCGTCTTTAATCCATTGTTTACTTGACGATTTATTATTTCTAATGGAAATTTACTCCGAGTTTTCGATGCACTAAAACCTCAAATATTTTTCCTCTGCATTTCATTAGATCTGAGGGATTTTATCCTTCGCGATTCAACACCTTCCTCGCTCTAAGTTTATAAATTTTGGCTTGCAAATTATTTTCTCTACAAATTAATGCATTTCGTGGGCGAATTTACACGGGGAAATTTACCCTTTAGTTATTACTTTCTTCAGTTGAGTTTTATCACTTCCTTAAGTGCGGTTTTTCCCCTTCTTGACTGTGATTTTCTTGATGAAACTCAATTCCATTCCCTTGTTAAGATCCAATGATTTATGAAGTTTTGATGAACGATTCTCTACTGTGATTGATACGACTATTTCCCTCTGCGAATTAACAAATCTGGAAGGCGAAATTACCTATCCCTTATCTGTGAAGTCCCACGACTTTCTTACTGAGATCTTACCTGTTGAGTATGATTCTTCTGGATTTCACCGCGTGATTTCGTTACTGTTGTTAACTGAGATTTTCCACTATTAAACCATAGCACCTTGATGATAATACTCTGCAATCTTTCTTTTGACTGCATTCATTACCCTGTCTATGCATCAAAACTCGACATTGAATGGGACATCGTGATGATAATAAGTCTTTGCATTACATTTCAGATATATAATGGTGGATATGCTGAACAACATATATATATCACTGACTACACCTTCGTAAATTTTCAAAATGACTACGATTTGACTTTTTACATTTTTACATTTTACTTTTACATTTTTACAATTTTTTTAAACCCTTGACATCTTAGCTTGACAACGGTTTTACCGACTGCACCTTCGTGATTTTCCTTTTTTTAATCGATCGTAGTTACATAATATTGTACCCCGTGAATGTACTACTATCATAATTTTTAATGGAATTTTTTTTTTTACTTATCGTAAGGCAACAAATTACTAGTTCTGGTGATGATCTTTTAACAGAGTTTCATAGTTTTCGGGATGGTTACACCTAGCGATTTCTTGTAGTGAAGGGTCTGCGGGTATGCTTAGTGAATAGCGTGCAGATCCTTCCTTCTAACAGTCACTTAATTATAGCTATTGGTAAAATCTTAAACAACCTGCCTGGTAGCTCCTTGGATAGCGATGTACCTACAATAAATTGAGTAGCTTCTTGGTGTTTGGCAATTTTATTCTGACAATGATTTATTGTGATGCTAGATGGCAGTAGTTTTATTTAATGACAGTAAAGTTATGTTTAAGGGACAACAATTTTTATTAAAGTCAGCCTTGAATTAGAATTTACTTTGACAACGAAATGATTTCATGTCAGACAATGCGATTACCTTAGTTTCAGTGTTTGGGGGATAGCATTATTAAGCTGTGCATTTTTAATATCCTGTTACTCGACATGGCTAGTTTTTACAAGACTAATATAATAATAACAATGAGTGATGAATGAATTACATTCATGTTTATGTCCCTGGCGATGCTAATGGCCATATATTTGACTGTGATCTTCATGCCTATAGACAACATTCTTTTTATATTGTGACATCATGTATTAATTGTGTATTGTTAGCGTTTTAATTTCTTCATTTGGATAATTTTCCTAGCTATATTTTTACTTAGGGTGACAACGATACTTTTGGGTAATCTTGTTTCTTTCTCTTACCTTTAATCTTTTAAGGATATGGTACAGGTCTATCCAGATACACAGATAAGATATCCACGATGACTTTTATATTTTAACCATTATTCTCTGTTAATTTTATTGATGAGATGTTAATGTCATATGTTAACCATTATCTGTATTTCCTAAACTTGGGAAATTGTCGTTTAACCATTATCTTTATTTTACCTATATCAAGATATTTCCACTATCCTTTATTGTTATTTTTCTTTTAAAATATTTGTACCATAATAATTTTATTCGAGGTGTGCAAGTTGATTTTGTTGCGCAAGGAATTTGGTTGTGTTGCTTGAACGTCTTAGTCGTCGTGCTGAACTGTCATTAGGTGCTAGGGTTAGTTGTCAGGTGTTTAGATAGTCCTCGATCTCCTAGCGCATGGAATTTATCTGGGGTGGAGGGTCCAATTATGTTGTTGCGCCATGGTCAGAGTCGTGCCTAGCACCTGGGAGTGGCATGATTCCTGATGAGAGGATCATTGCACACCCTAAGGGATATAGGCGAAGGATAACTTGGTCGGGGTATGTGCTTTCGGTTGTGGGTTCTGATGACCTTATAAGATCGTTGTTGGCACTTGGGTTGCAATGCCTTCATGCATCTAGTTCGCGCGCCTTGAGGTTCTTGTATTTGTTCGTCAAGGCTGTTGTGTCGGGAGGGGGATGTTGACCCTCAACTTGTAGGTGTGGTCCTGTTGTGTCGGGTGGGTAGTCGATTCTCTTGGTTGTTTTACACACATTTCTCCCTATTGCACTTGTGCCAGTGCATGGAGTCATAGTTGTCTGTTGCCTAGACTATGTGCTTGCGCTCGTCATTAGTTGTGTGGTTCAACTGTTGTCGTGTTTTCTTTCTTGCCTAAAAACAAAAAATTTGCACCTTCTGCTTCCCTTGTAGTCGTAATGGATGGGACATTACAATTTCATTGCTTATACCAATATCTAGCACTTGGACTTGAAGGAAATGCACCAACTATTGCAAATTGGTAGAAGTATCTTATAAATATGACAATACCATATGAAAAAGGAAATATAGAGGGTGGGTCATTCTATTTATAGTTGATATCAATCATTTTTGATGTAAACATCCAAGTGTGGTCCCTTGATGACATTAATATTGTGAAGTTGTATTCCGCTGGTTCGAGTTGTGATAAAACAATCGATGTATTGTCATTTGATACAGAAACATTTCACGCTCACTATGAACCATTGGTAAGACAAAAGTGCAGTGAATTATGCGATGAACATCATGACCAATGCATAGTGGGCGTAGTAAATGTTCATGGAAACAATTATGCTAGACATGCAGTGTTGGCATTGAGCAAAACTATGCGGGACAATGGATTGGTTCCTGGACATGTACTGGAAAAACAAAAAAATGAGCACAATGCACAATGCGACTATAAAAATACATTGGAAAATAGTAGTGCAGTTGGTAAAATGGGTTGTCATAAAGCAAAGAAACCTGTGTGGAGAGACTAAGTTACCACAGACTAAAAATGATTACACATGAAACAAACAAATTCAATTGCAAATTTCCTACCAATCAATGGGTCAAAAGAGATGCATATGAAAAATACAAAGTTTCAATCAATCTAACAAAGCATAGAAATAAAATACGAAGAGTAGCAAATGCAAAGTTAAACCAAATGTAGTCCAGTAAAAAACATGGACATAACAAAAATACATTGGCAAATAACAATGCAGCTGGTAAAATGGGTTTTCATAAGCAAAGAAACCTATGGAAGAGAGACTTAGCTACCACAAAATAAAAATAATGGCACGTGAAACAAACAAATGCAATTTCAAATTTTCTACTGATAAATGATTCGAAAGAGATGTAGATCTAGAGGATGAAGTTTCAATCAATTCAACAAAGTGTAGGAGTAAAAGACCAAGGGTCGCAAATGCAAAGTTAAAAAAAATACAGTCCAATCCAAAACATAGATAGAAAATAAAAGTGTATGTTTCTCTTCTAAGCATATCGATGTAAAAAAAAAACAAGCATGTCAACTCTATGTGAAATGCATCCAAGACACACCTAGAAATGAATGTGCAATTTATGAACAATTGCATTTTTCGAAGAACATTAAATGCTTGAACAAATAATTATAGAAAGAATATCTTAGCTTGAGTGCATGTGAAAAAATGTTCTCTTTTAAGAAGATATGTGTTAGTTGAAAAGGAGCAGTTGAAAATAGGAAGTTGTTGTGATTTGCAACACTAGACCAGATAAGATGCAACATGTCATTGCCCATTGCAAGTACACTGTCATAACTTGAGAAAATACTTGTGTCCCTTCGAATCGCATTTGCACAAATTAGACAATGGGGCTATAAACAATCACATATGGGTTTGACATGATCCATCATCAACGTTCATGTTCATATGGATATTTTCCAAAAATCATTGCCACAATTCATGGATGAAACAATGGCAATTGTAATTGTATTGAAAATACGATTACAATACAAAAATGCCTATTAGATGGGAAGAGTCTGTGTAAGCATTTTCATGAAAGGATTAAAAGAATTGTGTTCCAGGGATTTATACAAGGCTGCAAACATCACTATAAAACAAGAATGGACTCATGTTCTCGAACAACATAGTAAAAAAATCATGGAAGAGGCAGATTCTAGGTATGAAAGTGATATGGAAATGAAATTGGATAGTGAGAAACCTAGTGAAATGTTGGTGCATGGGTTCATAGACTCACAATGCATCCATGATTTGCATGATACGAACATTGAAATTTCACTTGTTGAAGGATAGTTTCCACTTGAAATATTTATTGATAGATATGCAAAAGAGATGAACTTTACAACCCGTTTTTATGGTAATATGTGTGACGATGACATTGTAAAAATATTTAGTTACCAAAAAATAGTAAAATGGGAATTGCTACATGCTAGTGGCAATTTGTCATATCATACTACAAATTTGTTATTCAAAATAGTACAAACAATAATTGGCAAATTTATTTCTTAC
>JASDQU010108786.1:45053-55931 GCA_032191745.1 Picea mariana | reverse complement strand
AAAAGTGGAAATAATTGTTTTGTCACATATTCTAATTAAATAAAATTATTAATTAAAAAGGAAAAGGGGGAAAAGTTAATGTTCTACACCTGCCAATTTGAGTTTTAAATAAAAAGGGAAATAGGGAAATCTAAAAAAATCAGGAAACTAGGAAAAAGCGGGAAACATAAAAAAGAAAGGGGAAACATAAGGAAAAAACAAAAAGACTAACTTAGTAAGGTATCTAGCATTTAAGAACCTTCTAAATTAAACTCAACTAGTAAATTAGTAAGGGGGTAAGTCATTAATATGTGTAAGGGAATTTGGGGACACCTAGGAGCGATTCTAGGAATGCTTTTAGGTGGGTGAGGGAAATAGGAGTAATTAATTAATTAATTAATGAAATTAATTTATGGTGTAATGAAGGGGATGGGTGACACATGTACAAGAGGATTTTTATGAATTAAATTATTGAACAATAAATTAAAAGGGATGTTGGGAAAGTAAATGACTTAGAAAATCTATAAAAAGGAGGGAGGAGGAGGATGATGGATCTCTTCTGTGATGTGTAACGTTACGCTGTAGAATTTTAGACTTGACTGACTTAGCTTGTGGGAATTGGGATACCTAGATCGGTGAGGAGTGGTAGCTCGGACTTGCGAGGCGAGCTGGGAGCTAGCTGATTCTTTGGTTAGTGTGCGTGGTCCCTTTGCGGCTCAGGGGGCTAAGGGGGAAAAAGATTACCCCTAGCGTTGGTTGGGAGGTACTGGTGAAGTCTCATCATTCGGCAAGCGAGAGCGGCATGGAGCGCGCAGGACAACAACTCAAAGCGGGCGACTTGGGCTACGATATGCTTCCTTTATTTCTGCATGGTAGATTATTAGTGTACTTTATGCTTTTAGTTATGTATTTTAATTGGGTAAATAAAATGATTGACCTAGCATTTTAATTGATAACAAAATCTCCCCTATAGACTTAAGCTTGTGGTTGATTGATTCCTTTGTCTTTCAATCCATGCATGTTATGATCGTCATATGGTTTTATTGATTTTGTGATGAGTTGCGCTTCTTACTTTTCCCTCGTCCCTAGCTCATCAGTCCTCACCTAGGAATTCGGTGAGGAGCTAGATCGACGGTCATCGCTTCGGTGTTAATAGACCTATAGATCCTAATGCCCTTCCTTTCCGTGCAATGATGATGAGCGACAGATGCTTTTGCCCAACTGTCTAACCCTGTTGATTTTTCTTGGTTGGTTGATTGTCTTGCACCTTATTACGTTTGAATACCTCTCTGTATTGTTCATTTTTCCCACTGCAAGTATTCAACCATGAAATTTTTTTCTCTGCAATTGTTTACAGTTCGATGGTGAATAACTCTATGTCTTTAATCCATTGTTTACTCGATGATTTATTTTTTCTGATGGCAATTTACTCCGAGTTTTCGATGCACTAAAACCTCGAATATTTTTCCTCTGCATTTCATTAGATCTGAGGGATTTATCCTTCGCGATTCAACACCTTCCTCGCTCTACGTTTATAAATTTTGGCTTGCAAATTATTTTCTCTGCAAATTAATGCATTTCGTGGGTGAATTTACACAGGGAAATTTACCCTTTAGTTATTACTTTCTTCAGTTGAGTTTCATCACTTGCTTAAGTGTGATTTTTCCCCTGCTTGACTGCGATTTTCTTGATGAAACTCAATGCCATTCCCTTGTTAAGATCCAGTGATTGATGAAGTTTTGATGAACGATTCTCTACTGTGATTGATACGACGATTTCCCTCTGCGAATTAACAGATATGGAAGGTGAAATTACCTATCCCTTATCTGCGAAGTCCCACGACTTTCTTACTAAGATATTACCCATTGAGTATGATTCTTCTTGATTTCACCGCATGATTTAGTTACTGTTGTTGACTGAGATTTTCCACTATTAAGCCATAGCACCTTGATGATAATACTCTGCAATCTTTCTTTTGACTGCATTCATTACCTTGTCTATGCATCAAAACTCGGCATTGAATGGGACATCGTGATGATAATAAGTCTTTGCATTACATTTCAGATATATAATGGTGGATATGCTGAACAACATATATATATCATTGACTGCGCCTTCGTAAATTTTTAAAATGATTGCGATTTGACTTTTTACATTTTTACAATTTTTTTAAACCCTTGACATCTTAGCTTGACAACGGTTTTATCGACTGCACCTTAGCGATTTTCCTTTTTTTAATCGATCTTAGTTACATAATATTGTACCCTGTGAATGTACTACTGTCATAATTTTTAATGGCAATTTTTTTTTACTTATTGTAAGGCAACGAATTACTAGTTCTGGTGATGATCTTTTAACAGAGTTTCATCGTTTTCAGGATGTTACACCTAGCGATTTCTGGTAGTGAAGGGTCTACGGGTATGCTTAGTGAACAACGTGCGGAGCCTTCCTTCTAACAGTCACTTAATTATAGCTATTGGTAAAATCTTAAACAACCTGCTTGGTAGCTCCTTGGATAGCGACGTACCTACAATAAATTGAGTAGCTTCCTAGTGTTTGGCAATTTTATTCTTACAATGATTTATTGTGATGCTAGATGGCAGTAGTTTTATTTAATGACAGTAAAGTTACGTTTAAGGGACAACAATTTTGATTAAAGTCAGCCTTGAATTAGAATTTACTTTGACAACGAATTAATTTCATGTCAGACAATGTGATTACCTTAGTTTCAGTGTTTGGGGGATAACATTATTAAGCTGTGCATTTTTAATATCATGTTACTCGACATGGCTAGTTTTTACAAGACCAATATAATAATGACAACGAGTGATGAATGCATTACATTTATGTTTATGTCCCTGGCGATGCTAATGGCCATATCTTTGACTGCAATCTCCATGCCTATAGATAGCATTCTTTTTATATTGTGACATCATGTATTAATTGTGTATTGTCAGCATTTTAATTTCTTCATTTGGATAATTTTCCCAGCTACACTTTTGGGTAATATTGTTTCTTTCTCTTACCTTTAATCTTTTAAGGATATGGTACAGGTCTATCCAGATACACAGATAAGATATCCACGATGGATTTTATATTTTAACCCTTATTCTCTGTTAATTTTATTGGTTAGATGTTAATGTCATATGTTAACCATTATCTGTATTTTCTAAACTTGGGAAATTGTTGATTAATCATTATCTTGATTTAACCTATATCAAGATATTTCCACTATCCTTTATTGTTATTTTTCTTTTAAAATATTTGTACCATAATAATTTTATTCGATGTGTGCGAGTTGATTTTGTTGTGCAAGGAATTTGGTTGTGTTGCTTGAACGTCTTAGTCATCGTGCTGACCTGTCATTGGGTGCTACGGTTATTCGTCAGGTGTTTAGATAGTCCTCGATCTCCTAGCGCATGGAATTTATCTGGGGTGGAGGGTCCAATTATGTTGTTGCGCCACAGTTAGAGTCGTGCCTAGCACCTGGGAGTGGCATGATTCCTAATGAGGGGATCATTGTGCACCCTAAGGGATATAGGCGAAGGATAAATTGGTCGGGGTATGTGCTTTCGGTTGTGGGTTTTGATGGCCTTGTAAGATCATTGTTGGCGCTTGGGTTGCAATGCCTTCATGCATCTAGTTCACACGCCTTGAGGTTCTAGTATTTGTTCGTCAAGGCTATTGTGTCGGGAGGGGGATGTTGACCCTCAACTTGTAGGTGTGGTCCTATTGTGTCGGGTGGGTAGTCGATTCTCCTAGTTGTTTTACGCACGTTTCTCCCTATTACACTTGTGCCAGTGCGTGGATTCATAGTTTTCTATTGCCTGGACTGCGTGCTTGCACTCGTTGTTAGTTGTGTGGTTCAATTGTTGTCGTGTTTTCCTTCTTGCCTAAAAACAAAATTTTTGCACCTTCTGCTTCGCTTGTAGTCGTAACAGATGGGACGTTACAATTTCATTGCTTATACCAATATCTAGCACCTGGCCTTGAAGGAAATGCACCAACTATTTCAAATTGGTAGAAGTATCTTGTAAATATGACAATACCATATGAAAAAGGAAAGATAGAGGGTGGGTCATTCTATTTACAGTTGATATCAATCATTTTTGATGTAAACATCCAAGTGTGGTCCCTTGACGACATTAATATTGTGAAGTTGTATTCCGCTGGTTCGAGTTGTGATAAAACAATCGATGTATTGTCATTTGATACAAAAACATTTCACGCTCACTATGAACCATTGCTAAGACAAAAGTGCAGTGAATTATGCGATGAACATCGTGACCAATGCATAGTGGGCATAGTAAATGCTCATGGAAACAATTATGCTAGACATACAGTGTTGTCATTGAGCAAAACTATGCGGGACAATGTATTGGTTCCTGGACATGTACTGGAAAAACAAAAAAATGAGCACAATGCGCAATGCAACTATAAAAATACATTGGAAAATAGTAGTGCAGCTGGTAAAATGGGTTGTCATAAAGCAAAGAAACCTGTGTGGAGAGACTAAGTTACCACAGACTAAAAATGATTGCACATGAAACAAACAAATTCAATTGCAAATTTCCTACCAATCAATGGGTCAAAAGAGATGCATATGAAAAATACAAAGTTTCAATCAATTTAACAAAGCATAGCAATAAAATACGAAGAGTAGCAAATGCAAATTTAAACCAAATATAGTCCAGTAAAAAACATGGACATAACAAAAATACATTGGAAAATAACAATGCAGGTGGTAAAATGGGTTTTCATAAGCAAAGAAACCTATGGTAGAGAGACTTAGCTACCACAAAATAAAAATAATGGCACGTGAAACAAACAAATGCAATTTCAAATTTTCTACTGATAAATGATTCGAAAGAGATGTAGATCTAGAGGATGAAGTTTCAATCAATTCAACAAAGTGTAGGAGTAAAAGACCAAGGGTAGCAAATGCAAAGTTAAAAAAAATACAGTCCAATCCAAAACATACACATAAAATAAAAAGTGGATGTTTCTCTTCTAAGCATATCGATGTAAAAAATAAACAAGCATGTCAACTCTATGTGAAATGCATCCAAGACACACCTAGAAATGAATGTGCAATTTATGAACAATTGCATTTTTCGAAGAACATTAAATGCTTGAACGAATAATTATAGAAAGAATATCTTAGCTTGAGTGCATGTGAAAAAATGTTCTCTTTTAAGAAGATATGTGTTAGTTGCAAAGGAGAAGTTGAAAATAGGAAGTCGTTGTGATTTGCAACACCAGACCAGATAAGATGCAACATGTCATTGTCCATTGCAAGTACACTATCATAACTTGAGAAAATACTTGTGTCCCTTCGAATCGCATTTGCACAAATTAGACAATGGGGCTATAAACAATCGCATATGGGTTTGACATGATCCATCATCAACGTTCATGTTCATATGGATATTTTCCAAAAATCATTGCCACAATTCATGGATGAAACAATGATAATTGCAATTGCATTGAAAATACGATTACAATACAAAAATGCCTATTAGACGGGAAGATTCTGTGTAAACATTTTCATGAAAGGATTAAAAGAATTGTGTTCCAGGGATTTATACAAGGTTGCAAACATCACTATAAAACAAGAATGGACTCATGTTCTCGAACAACATAGTAAAAAAATCATGGAAGAGGTAGATTCTAGGTATGAAAGTGATATGGAAATGAAATTGGATAGTGAGAAACCTAGTGAAATGTTGGTGCATGGGTTCATAGACTCACAATGCATCCATGATTTGCACGATAAGAACATTGAATTTTCACTTGTTGAAGGATAGTTTCCACTTAAAATATTCATTGATAGATACGCAAAAGAGATGAACTTTACAACCCGTTTCTATGGTAATATGTGTGACGATGACATTGTAATAATATTTAGTTACCAAAAAATAGTAAAATGGGAATTTCTACATGCTAGTGGCAATTTCTCATATCATACTACAAATTTGTTATTCAAAATAGTACGAACAATAATTGGCAAATTTATTTCTTACGTGTGGATACAAATAAGAAAAGGACAATTACAAGGAAGAAAGTTGCTAGAAAAGGACGTGAAGAACAAACCAAATTTGGAGAAGATACTTAAATATGATATTGGATACATAGATTTCAAAAATATTTTCACTTATTCTGATTATTTCGAGCATATTAAGAATTTTTTTTTTGTAATGATATGACAACTGGGACCTCCAAATTTATTCATCACATTCACTAGTACAAAGTATCAATGACATGAATGTTGGACACACCGACTACACTAAGAGGGGGGGGGTGAACAGTGTAGGTCTCTTTTTCCCAAAACTTTCCTCTTACACAAAACTCATTAGTTAGCAATCACCATTAAATCATTACTCATTGCTATCATTTATAATCAGTTTAATGTGAACACATATCAACAATATACCATCAACAAGTCATCACCACAAGGAACACAAAGAACACAAGATGTATGTACAATTTTCTTTTTATTACAGACTACAATCCTTGGGTTTATCAGCTACAACTGAATAGAGTACAACTCTACAAGAGCACCAACTCTATAATGCAAGACTCAACTTACACACTTAGCACCAACTGAGAAGAGGCAAAAATCCTCAACACATGTCAATCTTTCATAGGTGCATGACCTGTTGGTAGTGAAGCACACATATGTATGCGCTCTACCAGTAGTGCAACCCACGTATGTACGCGACCAGTCTATACTGCATCAAGAGTATACCTTCTGAGAAGCTTAGGGTTTTTCTTTTTCATCAGACACTTAGATCCTCTGCAACCTACAATCACATTCTCTTCTATATTTCACTGTCCAGTCTAACCCACAGTCAGTCACAACACATCCAAGCTCTCCAATAGCTTGCTCATACTTCTCAACCACACAATATGAATGCTACTCAATCATGTATAAACAAACAATATGCTATAGCCATCATATCAGTATTGAATCATAAGAGTGTTGATCACTCCATCAACCAAAACATACCACATCACAACATCCATGCCAAGAATGACTCAAGCATTCACCTCACAACAAACAAGAGTATCCATCAAGACAAATAATGCAACCATACCAACATTTCTATGGCAGATATGTGCCCATAGAATGCAGATCTGGAACCTTCTTCATAATCCAAGAGCTTTCCATCAGCTCAACCACAGATCTTCAAGACCTCATCCACTGTATGCACCCTATCCTCATTCAACCCGCGTATGTACGTGTCCTGGCTCAAAGAAGCCCACGTATACCTCATAAACTAGGGTTTTTGAACTTCTGAGACTTCTTCTGTCATGACCTCAGACTTGCTGAGACTTTGATGCACTCATGGGATCCTCCAAACAATCTCTCTCTCAGAATAGATCTTCAATCATTCTCAAGAGATCTTCACAAAGTTTACATTCACAAGAGACCCTATCCTTTTATTTATACTCTTCATCTTCTAGGTCACTTAACCCACATCTAGGTCACTTCCTCATTTTAGGATTAATTACTTTCCATAAATAGAAAGTTCTCCATTACTTTATTAAAATAATCCTTCTTGACTTCATCACTTTAATTTATCATTAAAATAATTATTTCTTCTTTTCAAGCACTTTGACTTCTTTGACCATTTTGGGCTTCAAGAAAACACATGGGGTTCCTCCAACTTCGTAAGGCCATAACTATCAAACTGTGAGGAGTTATGTGACGTTCCACATACCACCGTAAATGGCATGAAAATAACTATCCATCTGGGATAGTTTCACCAAAAAAATCATTGATCTTCATTTCATTATTCCACATACAAGCATGGGTTCTCTCAACCACAACTCAACTGCATAGCGTCTTCCCATGAGGGCTTTCACCATAAGGGGACCACTTTGGACTTCATCCATTTGTACTTCTTATCAACCATGACAAGGACATAATGAGTCATATTTACATCAAACAAACTATGCATCATATATCAAAGAATCCATCTTCATCATGTATCAATGACAACACATTGATCCATCTTCATCTATGCATCATATCAATGATAACTTATTGATCCATCTTCATCGATTGGTTTCCAATTGACATCTATCATTCTCATCAAGGAAAATACATATACATTGTTCATCAATCATCAATCAATCAATCCTATTAATGAATCCATTGACATCAATCAATCACTTGACATCAATCAAACCATTGGCATCAATGACAACATAATCCAACAATCTCCCCCTTTGGCAATGATGGCAATATTAACATTGATGTCAACGCCAATCATTTATGTCAACATGTAGACAAGGCATGATCTACATCAATATTCATCAATCATAACAATGTGACTATCTCTCCCTATCAATAAACATCAATCACATCAATGTGACTATCTCTCCCCCTTTGACATCAATGGTAGAGGGCCATTCTCCTCTTGGGACTGCTCCCCTTGCTTGAACTCTCCTTGGGGTTTCTCCCCTTGTTTGGATGCCTATGAATAATCTCTCCCCTTTTGAACAAGGGATATTAATCTGATGTAATGCTAGAAATACATCACTCATGCTCCCCCTGGAATAATGCCTCTGTGCTTTTTATTCAAATATAGGTCTCTTTTCTAGGTATGCATCTGATAAGTATCTCCTCCTAGAATCATGGGAATAAGAATGACTCCCCCTATGGGTATGTCTCCCCCTATATTCAATCAGATCATAAATCAACCACTCTCTTTATGATGATCCTTGGACCTATCCATGCATCAGACTTATGCCATACCATACATCATGAAACAAGGGATATGTCAACAATGAAATAGAGAATCACGAAAAATATCAACCAAGTACCTCATGTATCAAAAGGTGCCCACCATGCACATCACTCATGTACATCAACCATGTACATAAACATCATACAAAAAGATATCATCAATGAAATGTATCAACCATATGCTTCCATCCATGTGCATCTATCAATATGCCAAACATGTGCATCTATCAATATGCCAAACATGTGCATGTACCAATATGTCAAGAAAGTGTCATATCATTCATGATATGTCTCCACCATGAACCAAGTGTCATATCACCAAATATATGTCTCTACCATGAACCAAGTGCCACAACCATGAATCTCAAACAAATACCAATTGTTGTGCTAGTCAAGTAATACCAATGGTATACTTTTAGCCAAGTACCAATCATCCAAACATATACCATCTATGAGTGTACCTTTATGCACTAAACATGCATCACCACTTGCACCAAGAAAGTACATCAACCATGCATCAATACCACAAGAAGATGAACCATAATCAATATGTGTCCTCATACATGTATGCTAAGTTCATCACATAAAACATGTGCCAATCAAATTGCTAGTAGGTGCCTCTACCAATGTACTAGAAGTGTACCAATCATGCATCAACTATAGATCAAGCTATGACTCCTCAATGATGTACAACATGACCAACTACATGTCCCAATATGTAGTCCAACCATATTCCAAATGCATGCACCATGATATCCAACAAGTATGCCTCCAATAACACATCATAAGATATGTCAATGAAACTCAAATAAGTACCAGCCATGTACCCCAACAGATTAGCCTCAAACCTCCATGCACTACAACAAATAATAAGCATCCAACAATACATGTACTAGTAGTATGCTCCAATAGATCAATAACATCTCTAGCTAGCATCATCATGATATATCATATAACCAAGGTGCCAGAACTTCACTGTCATAACCAACATTGTTCTTCAACAGAGAATGCCTCAATCCACACTCATGGGTTAGTGCTATGCATCCAAGATAGCCTTTTAATTTTTTATCATTACATTACATTATCCAATATGAAAACCATGAGAACCTACATCAAACAATGTCAGAACCTGCAACAAACAGTGTTACACCCTACAACACAGTGTTATACAATCACATCAAGCTGCAACCCAAGTGCATAGCCTTTTTTCCAAGGCTTTACCGCATATACGCGACCTGCTGCACAGACATCTCGCGTATGTACACAGACTATTCAAGGTCAGCCTGCATATGTACACAAATTTTACCATTGTCACCTGCATATGCCTCTGAAGATGACACACTTGAGCCTCCCTTAAGGCTTCCATTCTGCTCCGGCTGTTCAGTATTATTCACCCACTTCTGAAGGTGTCTCTGCTTCTCAGAACTTGAGCTTTGAGCTTCCATATTTGCAAAAATGTCTCCTTTCCTTATTTCACTCCTTCTTCTAGTTATTCCATATGAAGTCCTCATCATGGACTTTATTCTTGTGTTCTGACAGTCCTGGGATTTGTGACCAAATCCACTATAGCTGTAGCATTTCATACTGTGACAATGAACAACAATGTGTCCTACTTGATCACATCTCCAACACCTTATGGTGTTATGAAATCTTCCATTTCCTCTCCTTGCATAAGATCTACAATCCAAATCTTTGTGACCATATTCATTGCATGAATAACATTGACCATGAAAAATACTTTCATACTTTTGCTTTGGTGTCCATCCTTCTTTATTTCTTTCTTGCTTTTTTCTTTTCTTTCCTTGTGTGGGTGGTTGCCTTGCAACATTGTTTTCATCCTTTGAGAGTGAGGGACTTACCTCATGCTTCTTTGAGGTGCTTGCTTCAACATATGTATCTTCTCTCTTGTATCCAAGACCTGATTTATCATTAGGTGATCTTTGACTTTCCAAGATCTCATTCAAGATTAATGAGCTATTCAAGAATTTATTTGACTTCACTACCTTCTTTCTAAGATCAACAACTTTAGCTTCTAACTTATGACATGACTCTTCCTTTTCATTTATTTGATTCCTCAATAGTTCTTCTACCCTTTTGAATTCTTCTATTTGGGTCTTGAGATGGAAAATAACTTCGTGACTTTT
>JASDQU010108785.1:83292-102399 GCA_032191745.1 Picea mariana | reverse complement strand
TATATATATATATATATATATATATATATATATATATATATATATATATACAATTTTTTTTCTTAAAGTGGACATTGAAATATTTTATTTATGACTAACATTGATATATATTTTTTGTTATTATTATATTTTTAAATACCATGTATCAACTCCACTTTGAACACTAAATGAATTTCACATCTCCCCCACAATGGACTATAGAAATCACCTCTCAATGCAATCAAGTTGCACCCATCAATTCATCCACAATTGCAAATCAATGTTTCACCCTCAGTTAATGCATTGAGGATTGGTTGTAGCTTGTTGTAGTTTTAAATACATCCTACCTACCTTACTAGTGCACCTATTGCGGGCTAATAATGGTTGTTCTTGAATCTTGGGTTGTGTCTTTCCATTTCAAATATTATTTTGTTATATCATGCACATGATTCTTCTCTTTTCTCTTTGGAAACAATATGGATTCATGTTGTGTAAAGCTAGTAGTGTGTTTTATGTGATCAAGTTTATATGTTTCTTACAAGAGAGATTTCCATTGAGATAGAGCCTAGGTCTCTTTTTTTGGAGGGTGAATTTAATATGTTGTGAGGTTGTGGAACTTGCAGAATGGTTACAACCTGTCTATTTGTAGATGGGGAAGAAGTCCCAGATGTTGGTTGTGGCTAGTTTCCTTTGATCATGTTTATTTCCATGTGTAGAGTGATTATTATGAATGTAGAAACATCTGTTTCTCTTATCTATCAGGTTTTGAAATGAGATCTAAATAGTTTCTAAGAGTTGCATGATAGTTTTCTATACTGATCAACAATATGCATTTCTCATTTATAGAATGGTTGTGGAAGCTCTCTTGATAGTGGTGGAATGTATACAATGTGGTTTGACTTAATAATGCATTGACACACTAGTTTCATAATATCTATGGTTTGATCTAGCAAATGCATGGTTAGTTTGGGTTCTCTTTTGCTACTAGTGCGGTGATTGCAATGTACAATGAATCTAGTGCTGAGCATTTGTGCCTTCATATTAAAGTTGACTAGTATTTTGGTGTTTTGTATTTGTAGAAAAACCTTGATTCCAACTTAGTTACATTGTCTTCTTGACAAAAAAGGAAGTGGAGGTTGTCTTTTCTTCTGGGGAATAGTTCTATTGACATTATGACCTAGCATATCAGTTACACAAGTGTACCCTATTTTAAAATTACTTTCTGGCTATGGCAGAAATACCCTTGTGGGCCTATTTATCCCTTCATTCCCCAAATTAGTATCTTGAGTCATGCTAGCATGTTGACTGTAAATTTATGCAAAATATTTTGATGGGAGGTCTACAGATTAATATGGCCATGAGTTGTTGGTAGCATTATGAAGAATTGTAAAGTAATGTGAACTAGTTATGGGACTATCATAATCAATTGCAACATAGTTGCAGAATGACCTAGTCCTCCTTCAAGCCTTAAGTTCTATTGATTGGGAATGAATCATTATATAATTTTTCATCTATGTTGGTACTTTTTGGGTGGAAAATTTTGATGAATTGGGGTCCATTTTAGGGGCAAGTCCTAGTTTGGTGATTTGGGGTTTGAAACCCTCCAAAGCTAATTTGAGGTATCAAACATAAATTTTTTGGGTCAAAAAATTATGAACATATCTTTTATCCCATCGACATTGTTATGCACACTGATATATTTCCATTGATGCAAAAATAACCTTAATTGGACTTGATATGCATAAGTTCTTCCTCCCACAAGTTGACCTACCTTGTTGACCACCATGGTACTAAGTGGATGCTACAACACCCACTATCACATGTATGGGCCTAGTCACATGTATACTTTCAAGAATAGTCTAGAGGATCCAAAACCCTAACACTAATTAAGGTTAGAGACATGCAAAAACCTTAATCCTAACCCTAGATGACTATCAAGCTATGTTAAATAGTGGGCCACTAAGAAGAGAAGGGGTTCCATTATTTTGGTATTGTTATTGTTATTGTTCCATTCTTTTCTGTTCACTGAAAATATATTTAAGTGCTCTTATATTTTATTGCCTAAGTTTCAAACTGATTATGGTTCCTCTTTTCCAAGGAAAACATTGCGATATCCCCTTCTCTTCTCTAGAATATCTAGATGGAGGGTATCTCAACTAGAAACGATGATAGAATTTGTAAGTTACCCCAAGGGACTTGGTTGGATTTGAATATGTGACTTATGGTCTTCTTGTTAGAAACATGTTTTGGGTGGATGATTCAAGTGATTAAGCTAATCCTTGGGGCTCAAAATATTTAGAAATATCTTGTCCCACCCTTAAGCACTTAAATGAGAGTGACATTGCTAGTATCTTTGTATCCCTAATCAACTTCTATATTAGCTTCTATAATCATGTTTTTGCATCTTGTATTTCTACCTTGGGAGTGGCAACATAAATTCCTCCAGTAAACCATTGTTTAATACCACCTATCAAGCTATCAAAAGGGCTAGTGATGATACTTTCTTGTTTTGGCTCATCAGTCTTGGTTGTAGATTAGTCTTATTCTGTGTCCCCTCTTCCAATTCCACTTGATTTAGTATCTAGTACCTTACTCCACTGTTATGTTCTAAATTAAGAAGCAATTCTAGCTTCCTTCTTTCGTAAGTACTTATGAAGGTTGTTTCAGAGGTTAGTTGATAAAGATTTGTATTACACATGAATGATATATTTAATTTTTATCATTCCAATTTTTAAAAAATTTGTAGGTATGGAATCGTCAACATTTTGACCAAATTCACCATTTCTCCCTTTTTTCTATGTAATAAGAATACATAGCTACCAAAATTATAAAATGGAAGGTTACAAAAATTTTATCTTTAAAACTTAGTTATTTTTCTTCCCTATAAAACTTTTTTTCCTTAAGCTAATATTCATTAAAAAACAATGAAAGTTTCATATTAAACAAAAGAAATATTGAGTTTTAAACCATTATATTTAATTCTTCAATTTGCTTCTTACAATATTCATCCTTTGTTTAAGAAGATATCTTGAACTTGACGATGTTTGATGTATCTATAGTGTTCCTTAGTGAATTAATTCATCTTAAAAAAAAAGGTAAGGTGTCCATTGATTCATATGGTATTTTCTCTTTTGGTGCATCAACTTCAATTATTCTCTTTTCATATTATATATTTCTCTTATGTGATGGTGTTTGGATTTGTTTTTTACAATGATTATTTTTCTTGATTTGTGTTGATTGTACCATTTGATAATTGGCACATGCGAAACAAACAATTACTTGAAAACCTATAAACCACAAAACACTCACTATATATTTGAATAATTTGAGTATGGATAAATCACAAGATGCTGAAATTAACCTATAAAAAATAAATAACCTAGGTTTTTCCACCACTACATTAGTAAGAAAATTAAATTTTTAGAGACCATTGTTTTTTATCATGTGGAAAATATAACATCAAGTCCTTTTGGATAAAATTGGCACTGCTTTAAAAAAGTTATGTTTCTTAGTAGTGAATAAATTTCTCCATTTCATTTTTTATCATGTGGAAAATATAACATCAAATCCTTTTGGATAAAATTGGCACTGCTTTAAAAAAGTTATGTTTCTTAGTAGTGAATAAATTTCTCCATTGGAAATGGATTCCATGCTAATAATAGTTTTTATTTGTTATTTTTCTTCATTAGATGGGAATATATTATTTGTTATTTTTTTTCATTGGGAATAACATGGATAACTTTTAAATTTGTTATTTTTCTTTATTAGATGAAAATAACATAGGTAAAATTTAAATACTATTTCTATTAAAGTTCCAATGGAATGTAAATTTATGCCAAAATGAATTCATTGTTGAAATTGTTTTTCTTCTTATGGAAATTCCTGATTAATGTGGATTTGAATTCTAGCTAATATGGAAGTATTGGGCAATGGAAGATAGTTAAAAAAAAAATTGGAGTAATGATTTGAATGTTAGTTGGTGTGGTCTCATTTGAAAATCAAAGGAGAATAAAAGTAGTTTTGATGAATCCAAAACAAATTTGTTAGGAAAAACTATTTTGTCTAGGTTGAGAAAAATTGATATATTTTTGATGATAGATTCAATCCTATAATAAAAATTAGTTTATTAGAAAAACATTTTGTATTGTGAAATCATTTTTCATCTCTACAATTATGCACTAAATTGTGCTTATGATGGGTAGAGTTACTATTTTCCATGGGGATTTTCATTGTTGGGATTAACATATTGTTATTTTATGGCTTGGGAAATTTCAGTCAAGTTTAATGTTGAGAAAGATATGTATTTCCATGCATACTCAAAAAAATATGCATTTGATGAAAAACACATATTGTTTGAGGGGAAAAAATGAATTCAATTATCTAGGAGCTAATGTAGTTACAATATTAAAATGTGATTATACCTTTTTGAAAACTATAACATTTATTTGATCTTGTCTATTTGCTAATATAGAACAAAGATATATTATATTGTCAAATTTTTGAAATGTCTAGATTTCCTGAGTTTTTATCTTAAAAAAAAAATACTATATTTGAAAATGTAGTTGCCAAAGATTTATCATCTGATAAATATCCTAAGTTCTTATCCTAAAAAAAAAACCTATATTTGAAAATGTAGTTGCCAAAGATTTATCATCTAATAAATATTTGTTTGATTGATAAGTAGGGAATATTTTAGGGGCTAAATTTCACCTATGTCATATTTTTCATGTTTTTCCCCAATTTTTTTTGTCATTTTTCATTTTTTTCTAAAAATGATTCACCCAAATTAAGTAACATAAAATTATTTTACCTTGAAAATCACCAAAATGTTATAGAAATTATACAAAATTGTTATAAATTTGAATGTTTTTACAAAAATATCCCAAAACAACATTTTATAGTTTGCATATTAAGAACTAATAATATTTTCCAAGGTTTTTATATTTTAATATAAATTTCCATCCTTAAAATTATTCCTGTTAACAAGGTATTTTAATTATGATGAATAAAAACTTATAATTACAATTATAGATTTGTTTTATATTAATCTATGTATACATATTCTTTACACTTTTATATATTGTTACTTTCATTAAAGTTGGAAGAAACTCCCACAACTAAAACCATTAAAAAATAGGCCATTATAATGGAAAGATAGGCCATTATAAAATGCAAGGAAAATACTTGGATGTCCCAGAAAAAAACAAAAACATTGAGGTAGGGCAATTTATATTTTCATTTCTAAGACATTGGGGAGGGCAATTTAAAATTTCTAAGAATGTATGCAAAATATTGAAATATTCTTTTGATTTTTCAAATAGTTTTCACGTTTGTTACTTTGTTTTTATCTCTCATGTTTTCTCAACATTGGTCATTAGTTTTCAAGAGAAAATTACTCCAATTTATAAAAAGTATAAATTAATTTACAATGCAAAGCTGTCAGCATTACTGAAGCCCGGAAAGCCCACCAACAGGGAGGGACCAAAACAAGCAAATACAGTCAATGAGGAATAGTCGAAAAGGAAAGGAAATACAAACAGCGAGCCAGGAACCCATTAAACCACCAACAACAAAAAAGAAAAGAAGCCCACATCATTCAAAGACATTTATAGATGTGATAGGACTCTCTATCCCACTATCTCTATGGAAAACCGAGAGTCTACTCACTGCTTCCTTTAAAGCCCTTTTTGAGAGGGCATCCGCCTCTCTATTGCGAGATCTGGGGATATGATGAAAGTTGACGTCAGCGAAAGTTTTTGACAGCTCCATCGTTTGATCCTTTCAGCTATCATTGTGGACTGTTTGGAGCTTGGACTTTTGAGAAATCCAATCAATGATAATGCGCGAATCACCAAGAACGTGTAGGTGACTTATAGAACAGCAGGAGGCAAGAAAGAGGGAAGCCCATAAGCCCAAAAGATCAGCTTTATTATTTGTGCCTACTCCGCAGTTTAAGAACCACAGTGTAATCCTAGATGGGTGAGTTTTGAAGAAACCCCCCGCGCCACAACAGCCCGTGTTTTAAGATTCGCTATAGGTCATTCTTGATGATTAGTTGTCTATATGTTTTGGGACTTTTTAGGACTTGTTATTGGTCACTCCTAATGTACTTAGAACATGACGAGATACGTTGGAATATGGCCAAAGTGTCAAATTTATTGCTTTTTAAAGAACATGTACTCTCATAAAGAGAACTATCTACTATTGAGAGTAAAGCTTAAAAAAAATGCAACTCAAGAGAATTTCTTTAAATATTTGCTTTTGCGGTACTTGGTATATTGTTTGTTAAGTGCATACGTTACATATTCCAAAAAAAAATGCAACTCAAGAGAATTCCTTTAAATATTTGCTTTTGCGGTACTTGGTATATTGTTTGTTAAGTGCATACGTTACATATTCCAACATATTAATTGTCACATAACCAATCAATTAACAAAATTGCAATATATGAAGATAAATTTCTTTTAACTTTACAAAGTTTGAATTCATGTAAAATTATATTATTATTTTAGCCAGGTATGGTATATAGGGATTGATATCCTTTTTACTATTTATTAATCCAATGTGGATCAAAAATTTTTGAGGGATTTTCAAAATTTTACATTATAGTTTTAATTTCTTTATTTTTCTTAATTGTTTAAAAACATTTTTTTTGACATCTAATTAGTCAGTGAAATCAACCCGTTATTGCCTTGATGGCTACCAAAACAATTTTGAACAATATTGCAATTAAGGTAACTGTTGCTAAATGTTTGTTTCAAAACCTAGAAAATAAAGCGTGACATTAAATGTATATGCTTTATTTTCATTGTATGAATGTGAATCACCAAGTGTTCTGCACCTGTGTTTTTCCTGTGCTTTGAGAGAAACCAAAAATTCACAAGAGAAGGACATGGGTAGGGAATAAAAGTGTAGTTACCACCACCTATGCATCTCTAGTGCATTGAGACATGACAAATCATAGCCTAGCTATGATTTGTCATAGCAGAATATAGAAGCCAGTGGCGTGCAACTGCCGAAGGAGAGAATTTATTTTTCTGATTACTAGATTTAGATGGGAAGTTGAAGATGTCATTTGGGATGCAACATAAACTGCACATTCAATAATCAGTTGTTGTCTTACTGTTCGAGATATCGCTGCGTTTCACTTTCTTTCCGTTTCACCATCCATTTCTCCTAACATTTTCCATTCTTTCCACTAAGTTATTTTAAGCAAAGAATCCGATATTGGACTCTGCAGGTTTTTCTCGCTGTCGCTTGATTTCTATTTGTAGCTTCTACGAATCAGACTGTATATGCAACTGTAGAATCATATTTGAAAGTCAATTAGATTACAGTATCGGTTATGCTAAGTATGTGAAGTGATATCGAAGCTAATGGATCAGTTTCAACATTAAATACCAATATATGATAGGATATAGAAGGTAGAATCTAAAATGCTTCAGATCCTATACTGTATATTCCACCATATATTCAGTACTTGGTTGTTAGGGATTTTCATTAGCAATCTCTTCATAATGAACAATTGCAACCATAACCTATAAGTTGGAAGATACATTTAAGACACTGTAATTGTTCCGCAACGTTAGAACCCTAAAAGCAACAGATTGAAACTCATCAAGCATGCCAACACCCAAACCATGGAATAATAGTAAGAACCTTGTGAGCAGGCAAGTCAAGGTCTTTATTCTCTCTAATAACTTTCCATATCTGTTGCGTACTAAAAGGAAAACCTAAGGCATGAACAACTGCCCTTCTGTCACCTGTAAGTCCACCTGGTGCTATGGAGTTGAAAAACCGTTCTCTCAGCAACATTACCTATAAAAAGCAATTTTTCATGAAACTGTTTTGTAAAAAGGAACTCAACAAAAGGAGATGGTGGAATACATTTTAAGCATAATTCATCAGCAATGAAAATACTTGGGAATAGAAAAATTTGCTTAAAAGACCAAAACCTGGTGCATGAACTGTGAATTGCATGAATAACTAAATTATTCTCTCTCATAATATTGTCAGCCTGATATCATTCGTTAATGATGTTAAAACTCTAATCATAAGTTAGTTGGTTTAGTTGGTTTACCTAGCTGTTATACAGTTACATAACAGTTATGGTCTTCTTGTATTATATATGTACGTCTATGTACATGATTATTTGAAGCATTGATGAATATAGAGTATGCCTTTTCTGCCAGTGTTTATTTATCTATGTTCATCATGGTTTCTTGATTGCTTCTATTATTTCCATTATATTTCTGCTCTTTTCTTCATTATGAATCTAACAGTGGTATTAGAGTAGGCATATGATCTAATGGCCTTGATCATTCATTATTTAAAGGGTTGTGATTGAAAAGAAGAGATAATATTCCATTGAAGAAGAGAAAAGAGAGGAAGAGCTAATATTCTGTTGAAAAAGAGTAAAGAGAGCTCAAGTGCAAAGAAAAGAGGAGGTAAATTAACCAAGCATTGTAATCATGGAAATTTGGAGAAAAATGGTTTGAATGGAAATTGAATGATATTACAACCAATTTATGTTTTCGTTCTTCCATTTCCTGAGTATATCATTCTCATATCTTTGTGTTTAATTTTCCAAAGGAAACGTGTATTTCTCTATTAATATTGTACAACAAAATTATGATCTGGGTATGGACGGAGGAGAAGGAGGAGTTTATGGTTGTAAATCTGGATTTTGAGTTTTTTCTGTGCAACATAATTCATGCAATCCGACTTTATTTCTCGGTACATAAAGTTTGTGTGATATGTTCCATTTAATGATTGGCTGAGCTACATGCTCTCGACAACCTGCGATTTTCTCAGCCTGAAATTTAAAAGAAGCAACCTGTGATTTTCTCACTTGACTGTAGCGAATATCTCATGGTATGGTTTCAAAACTACGTGAAGTGTAAATACCTGTGATTTTCTCACTTGCAAACAAAGTCCTCTTGATCTGCATGTGCCTGAAGGAGCTTACGGCCTGTCTATCTCCCTCAATTTGCACGCGCTGTTGAAGCTGCTCCACCAATGACGGATCCATGGCTGCTAATTCTTTTATGCTGGGATCATTAAGAAGGCTTTCATAAAAATCAAATGGGCTTGGTGGTAACCCCTTCTCTGGTTCTAAGGAAGCCACTGTGTGTCCACTGCTAGGAGGAGTTTTTTTGGTAAAAGAGTCAAGCTCGCACGAAATATGCGTAGAGCAATATGAGCGGAGTAGAGCAATATGAGCGGAGATAACTAGATGATATGAGAGGAGATAACCAGATAACCAACTCTTGATGTGCAATCTAGACTTGGTAATACCTAAACTTGAAAATTAATTAGGCAATCTTCATTTTTATCTTTCTCATGCTCCATGATTTTATAAATGTCGAGGTATATGACATACATCATTTTCAAGGCATCATATGGTGAAATAGTTCAGTGGCATATAAATTTATTATTCCACTAATTTAGTCATATTTCATATAGAACATTACACTTTCATAAAGAACATTAAAGTATGGAGGGTTATAACTTTATGGAAGATTTTCTAAGAGTTTTTATTGGGGAGTAATAAGTGTATGAAGGATTTTGTAAGAGTTTTTATTTGGGAGTAATAAGTGGATCAAAATTCAATGGATTAAAATCTTTATTTAATTCAAGTGGGATCACATTCATAATATACTCAAAAAGTTTTGTAATGAAGTTATAAGGTGGTTGTAAAGGTGTTATAAGGAGTCCTCTTTGACCCACCAGAAATTGAATAAGGGAGTCTCTCTTAGGATCTTTGTGTGCGTCAATCGTTTTCCTGTAGTTTTTTGGCATTCATGCAACAGACGATCGCTCTGCATGCACAACAGGATACAAAATTGAATTTTGTGGCATCAACAAACACCTCTCTTCCATATTCTTCATAATGGCAAGAATTGAAGAACTATTTACAATATTGCGCACATTAATAAACTCAACTACGAAATCTACAATTGTAATAAAAAAGTGCACTTTCAAGACAGTGATTACTTGTTTACAAGTAACGCACAAGAATATTTATATGTTCAAACTTCAAAACAAGTTGTTGTCTGATGAGTTAAGTTTGCTTCGACACCAACAATGTGATTTTAACAAACACAATGGCATCAAGGATGAGAGTGAAGACTCTCAGTTGACTAGTGATGAAAGTCATAAACATGAAGATCAGTTAGATGAAGTCCCTAGGTCAGAAAAAATTTGCGGATAAATGTACTGTTCGACCATGGGAAGAATTATGATTTAAACGAAATCGTTATGGACTAGGATATGTAAAGGATGCTAACAACCTTTTTCATATTCCTAATTATTGCGAACCTGTTTGCTTTGTGAGTGGAGGTTTTTTTAATGATGATAAGAAGACAGAGCTTGAGGATATTGGTAAGGAATAGGTACAGGATATTGTTGATGAAGATGTTGTTATAGATATTCCAAATCATGATAATAAGTCAGATAAAGAATCCATACAATGCAAACAATGTCATCGGTTTGGCCATGATAAGTCAAACTGTTTTGATCTTCACCCATGCATATTTTGTGGGAAGACAAATCACCCCTCAGTAAGGTGTCAAAAGCGCAAGTGGAAACATATTCATTTTGAATGGTTAGGTAATTGGCGTTGGCGTTTGGAAGCCAATTTGTTACAACAGTCTTATCGCCGGATTTATAAACAAGTACAGTCGTACTTGATTGCAGATATTTCTATAGTTGATGGACATGAATGTTTTTCAAAATTTGATGATTTAGGGTATGATCAAGGCCCAGTTGATGTAGTCTTCTGAGTTGAAGATCGAGTTTCTAGACTCCGCCGGAAGACAGTTTGATATGTTGGATCTCTTCTTGGTCATACTAGTGAATGACGGTCAAGGGAATTGGAACCACTTGTCCCTGATAGGGGGGAAATCTAGTTGAGTCAGGTTCCAAGTTTGATTTAGAGCTTGTGAACAGATGATCAAGTATGCAACCTAGTTCTTTGTATGTCATCTTGTTCCTGAACATATTGTTGTTGATATGGTTTGTGGTCAGCTTAAAACCACCAATTGAGCAGAAGACATGAAGTTCTGCTTGTTACATTTTCAGATTTTTGAGCCTTGAGCTCTTGTTAGTTTATGGTCAACTTAAAACCATGCCATTTAGTAGAAGAAATCAGCTTCTGCTAGACATTTGGTTTGTGGTCATCCCGAAACCACCAAATGAGTTTGTGGTCACCCTTAAACCACCAATTTAGTAGAAGACATCAACTTCTGCTATTTTTTCAGAGTTTAGAGAGCATCTTCAATCAGCCCTTTGAATATTCGCTTGACACATGTGATTGCCAAGTAGTGGCAATTTTTCAGGCAAGAACGAACTTATGATTAATGGGGGATGTTAAAACTCTAATCATAAGTACGTCTATGTACATGATTATTTGAAGCATTGATGAATATAGAGTATGCCTTTTATGCCAGTGTTTATTTATCTATGTTCATCATGGTTTCTTGATTGCTTCTATTATTTCCATTATATTTATGCTCTTTTCTTCATTATAAATCTAACAAATGATGCCTCTTTTCAAAGCTTTAAATGTAACTGTTATGAAGTGCAATTGCCAAGATTCAAAAGCCAGTAAAAAACCTGGCTTCTCTTACCCATGTTCATCTTCAAAGCATTATGTACTTATCATGCACAACACATAGATAGAAGACTAAAAGAAGTGACAATGTTTCATTCTATCAGCGCTATTAAGAAATAGTAGTCATACGTAAAAGCCAGCAGGAAATTTGCTATTATGCCAAAATAAAAATGGTGGAACAAATCTCATTGAGTCAATGAAATTTGGGAAATTAAAAACACTTCTATATACCACATAAGTTACAATCAAATCCAATATTTTATAGAAACAAAGTTTCAGGTAGTAAATAAGATCGCACATCGTATTATAATGATTGATTCTTAATTGCACAAATAGGTAAATGTTTGGTGCCCATAAGTAACAGAAAAGTCATAAGTAACAGAAAAGTTAACAGAAAAGTCATGAGTACTTTTATAATTGAGTGGAAACATCAATTGGGTTTACTTTGGATATTTGAAGAGTGTTATTTTATGTACTTAGGATTAAATTTCACAAGTAATATGTTGAGTTCTTAATGAGTATATTTTTAGGTTTATCCTGAATATCATTTTTAAAATAAGGAAAAGTGTTTAGTAAGTTTCCCCTAAATATTTATTTCACGAAAAATATTATGAATTAGAGACAAAGAAAATAATCTGTATTGTACCATCCTGCTATTACATGAAATATATTCCTCACTACACACATGCAGACCAAACCATAAAGTAAACACGATAGCATCTTACAAACTTGCCATAATTCTTAGCTTGTTCTAATAGTAGGAGTTCAGGTACATTTTTTTCTCATTCAATCAAACATGATCATTCTCTATAGGGATGATGTTTAATGCTTCTGCATTATAGATTAACGCAAGTAACGGCTTCTCTAAAAAAAAAACTTCAAAAACAAGCTTAATGTCATATCAAATAGACCAACAATTATTAGAACCAATAAAACAGACATTCCTAACCCAACTCAACTTTGAAAATGCTATCAAACCCAGCTTCACCAGAGATACATTAATTTGAATAGTTTGAATTGCATTCCATCCATCGGGTGTAATTATGATTTTAGCATTACAATTATAGTACATAAAGCAGGACTTTATAGGCCAACAAGTAGCATAATACCTGCTCTTTGAACTGCTCTTCCTTCTCCTCGTAACTGGATAAAGCTGTCACCTCAACCTACATAAATAAAAAGAGAGCACAATTGAGAAAGTGAAAGAGCATAAAATCATGTATAAAGAACTGCCCCCCATTCTCTCGATGAAACAACATTTAATGCCAATTCACTCAAATGATCCTTAAACGAAGCTACTTACATTGAAGAACTCACTAAGTGGGGTTTGTTTGTGTGCAGGAGGCTTAGGAACAGAATCCCATATCTGCAGTCAGGATACAGATCAACACAATGTGTAAAGATAACTGAACAACTTCAGATCACAAATATGAAATAAAAAAATGGGACACACCTTCTGAGTATCTTCTCGAAGAACAGGTTCCAAAACTTCTAGAGGAGTCTATACAAAAGCCATATTTAGTAGAATTAGAAGTGATCTTTGCCTATTAGCTTAAATCAATAGTTTTACTAAAGTGGTAGATGTGATTGTGCAATTTTTTCTTTTAATTCAACAAATCAAGTAAAATAGCTTAATAATGAAAACATTCTTAAAGTTTTAATTACTTTAAAGGAATCAAGCATGATCTAAATAAACCCTAAATGTCTAGCTTAGAGGGTATTATCTAGGGTATAAAATTTATTACCTTCTTAAAATTTCAAGGGTGGATTTAATTAATTAGGTGTTACGGCAGTTAAGCTACAAAAATTTTCCAAACTAAAACACTAAAAAGGGAACCCAATTTTTTGGGCATCCGCATAAAAGTTTGTTTTGGGGGTGAGTCAAAGAGTTATTAAATTATTTCCACCTCTTCAAGGTAAGAGGGCTTGCATGGCTGAGTTAGCTAGCTAGAAGACTCCACTAAACAATGATTAAAACAATACACAAATGCTATTAATCAATACCCGCTAAATTTTATTTTAGGACTATTTCTTTTACTCCAATGTATAGATAGATTCGTTAGATTATTATACTCTCAACCACTACGAACAATTGTTGACTTGCGAGGAATTATATGACTTTGCAAATAAAATAACAATCACATTAATTTTTACCAATACATTAACTTTACCATAAAACAAAATCAACATTACATTTTATAATATGAAAACTTTGCAAATAAAATGACCATCACATTACATTGCAGTAGCATTTCATTTACCTATTAAAATAACACTATATAGGTTTGTCAATAACCATCGTTTTCTCATCTTATTTTATTTTACCATATCCTTACAGTAACATTACAACAACAGAACCACATCGTTACATTTTATATGTTATTAATAACCCTAAAATTTAGCGGCCAAACCACTCTGCCAAGAAAAATGATAAAATCGGCAACAGGCAACAAGAAACTAGCGGCTGTGTGTGCATGTCAGAAATCAAAGGGGAAACTTAAGAGCGCATGCAAGAAAAATCACGAAATCAAATGGCAGCTGTCAAATTGGCAATTTTCAGGAACCATATTCAATTCGACAACTGTCAAGTTGGCAATTTGTCCTGGCAGCGTCATAGGGGAAACCCTCTCACAGTCAGACTTAACAAGACCTGCCGAGCTAAGGGCCTAGGCAGGCGATTATACATATCGCAAGGGGAGGGTGCATACAACATTTATAGAGAAGCGAGCTTAAGCGTTTTGCAAAGGCGAAACAGTATGATATTCATTGCAGGATCGAATTAGATTGTGTTTATTACAGTTGCAGAGGCAAAAAAAATGGTTCCCACGCATTTTGCAGGGGCGAAATAAATGGTTTTTAGTTTACAGTTGCAGAGGCAAAAAGAACGGTTCCCACACAGTTTGTAAGGGTGAAATAAATGGTTTTTAGTTTACAGTTGCAGAGGCAAAAAGAACGGTTTTAATAATTAGAGACTGTTCCAACCGCTAAGGCAATTAATTTGTCTAGAATCAAACTCATTCAGCAAGGGCATGATTAGTAAAGGCTGGAAAAAAAAACAACCATAATCAACTGCTATCAAAAGTTAAATTTCATCGAGTCTTAAAGTGCTAGCGCGGTTCGGTTAAGGGATAGGCAATTTATGTAAATCCAGCACTATTCATTAAACATATACAATCACAGCTAGTATAAACATGTCTAATTTCAATCCATTTGAAATCAAATGCTATCCATTAAAAATGATCGCTGCATATAACTCGTGGTTTTAATATACACAAGGAAGGCCGAGTTAATTTGAAACGCGGAGTAAGTTTGAAATGCTTGATAAATATAAGAAACAAAGAATTAAAGTAAGCACATAGAGTTATGTGCTAATGAACACACCGGTAAGGAGCATTTTCTTATTAAATGAAGGATACGCTATGGTAATTAGATTTCTATACATTTCCAATCAATTTAAAAGCTATTCCACATCAATCGATCAAACTAAAAAAATGAAATCCATCATAGAAATAAGCACGACTTTGAAGAGAAGACATGTGTAATGCGGTGACACAATCCAGGAATGTGCATGTTAATAATTCCAGCGCTGACTAGTTAAGGAATATACAATTTAATTAAATTCTAGTGCTGTCTAAATAACGGAATATGCAGTTGAAATATAAAGATTGTTTAGTATACTAAGAAGTAAACAACTAATGTAGAGTCCCTTCCATCATCCGATTTGCAAATGTTTAAAAGATTAAAGGGAAACGGTTATTGCAGTGACACTGTCCATCAATGAGTGCTAAGGTTATTCACTGGAAGAGAAAATGATTAATGCAAGGGACAGTTGGTCGATGGCCAACAGAGTTACAAGCGCAAGCCAAATATCCATCAACATAAAACACAGTCAATGATGTGAAAACGTAGGAATGTTCAGCAAGATAAAGACGAAGTAAATCGAGATAACAATGGATATAAACATGCCGAGCTCATGAAAAACCTCACCAACAATCAAGTTCATTGGGTTAATAAAACACATCAAGGCGCGAGATAATCAATCAGCAAAGCTATAAAAATTCAGTCAAGAAACTAACAATCAATTTGCTTACTTAGAACACATACAGATCTAAATCACACATCGACGACATTCTATCATTCAACCAAAAGGCATACCATTTCTTGTTCGCCTGCTCCGAGTGTCGTTCGCGTGCTCCGTGCCACTCCCACTCGCCGACCGTCGAGACCTCACCGGTACCTCCCAGCCAACGCTAGGGGTACTCTGCTTCTCCCTTAGCCCCCCAAGCTGCAAAGGGGCCACACACTCTCCAGATGGTACATCTAGCTCCCAGCTCGCCTCGCAAAGCCGAGATACCACTCCTCTCCGAGCTGGAAAATCCCAACTCCCACAAGTAAATTAGTCAAGTCACTAATCTAATAGTGTAACGTTACGCTAACAACCGATCCCCTTCTTCCTTCTCCTCCCTCTCTTTTATAGAATTTTAGAACTTCCATTCTTTCCCTAAATCTCATTAAATTTTAAGTTTTAATAAAAATCTTCTAAAAATTCTCCTTCGTACAAGTGTCATCCATCCCCCACTTTCCTCCAATAATTATTTTCCTTAATTTATTTATTGTCTCATTTCCCTCACCCACCTAGAGTTACTCCTAGGTGTCCCTAGATTCCCTTACAGGTTTTAAAAGCTTTCCCTAAAAGAAATTGCTAAATCAGTTCAAAATTAGAAGTTTCTTAAATGCTGATTCTTTCCTAAGTTGGTTTCCCGCTTTTTACCATGAGTTCCCCTCTTTCCTCTTTAGGTTACCTCCTTTCCCTAAGTTCCTAATTTTTTACATTTCCTTCATTTTTTATTTTTTTTTAAGACAGTTGTGCAAATTATCCTCTTTTTACTTTTATTATTAATTTAATATCTTTTTACACTTTCATAAGTTAAATAATTAATTTCTTCTTCAAATTTTATCCCCAGATTTTATTTAAGTTCTTACTCTCTTCATTTTACCCAAAAATTTATGAAGTCCACAATTATTAGTTAAGTGGGTTTTTTTTTTTAAACTTTTTTTTTTATAGAGATATTTTCTTAAGGGCAGACAAAATTTTACCCCTAGTGAAGTTTTAGACTTACGACTTAGATTCTGAACTGGGCGACATTTTAATTAGGGAAGTTGTTTTAAAATTTCTTTATGAGATATTTGTCTTAGGGCCATCTAGGTTCATTCCTTTATCATCATCAACGCGACGTGCCCTTCAGGATGCACTACGTGCTCCAAGGGTGCCACTCGCCTCTTTTGTTTATTTTGCACAACATGCCCTTTATGACACACCACGTGCTCCAAGGGTGCCACTCACCCTTTTGTTTCTTTTGCATGACGTGCCCTTTAGGATGCACCATGTGTTCCAAGGGTGTCACTCACTTCTTGACTGATTGGTAGACATCAATAACCCCTGGAGTCAACACTCTGCCAAGTGAACTTGTGGGAGACTAAGGGCTTCTAAGGAATAAGGCCCCCACCTTATTGCACGCCCTTTAGAATTATCGTGAGCGACTGTCGCATTCTGCCATCACGGCATCGTGGGTCCTCTCGAACTAGGTAATCGTTAACCTACAGTTCAAGCCACGACGGGAGTGCTAGTAGGCTGTGGCAGGGCTGTTGTCCACACCTCTCCCTCAACCTCTCTGGTAGTCGTGTGTGACCCCTTTACTCCATATGTGAGTCTAGTCAGCAAGATCTCGTCAGCCTGCATCATCAACAAATCATGTCAGAACATGTCCACATCATATCATCATCTCAAATGTACTAATATCATAGTAAATCAATCAAACCCAAATAGCACACTCCCTGACTCAATTCAGAGTCCAAGGGGTTCCATCGATGCCTTTGCATCCTCAAGGTCCAAAACCCTACACACTCAGTAAAACCGAGTCAATAGCACTTGTCTATGTCAATGCAGTAAAACATCATGTCATCTACCATAACTCATCATAATCAAAGTCAAATGTTTTAATATCATAATAATCTGGATCACTTGCGAGCAAGTGTCCTCAAAGAATAAGTTTGTTCAGTGCGCCAGAGCGGGATGTTACATACACCCCCTCTTGGTCTAAACTTCATCCCAAAGTTTCTCAGTATAAATGCCGAAATAAGTGTATCCAGTGTCATATGTCTATCTATCAAACAAAAATGGAAACTGCTGGTGCATATCATATGCGTCCTCAGGTCAAGGTCCAGTGGGACCATTATAGTCTAACACAATGATCTAAGATGTGGACCGGCTCAACCATGAGCGCTCCCTCATCCGATACCTGCAAGGAACTCATGTCAATAACATGTGTAGGATCACTAATATAATGTCTCAAAATAGATACATGAAAAACATCATGCATATGCCTCAAGGAATCACGCAAGGCTAGTCGATAGGCCATGGGCCCTTTCTCTCCACAATCTTGAAAGGTCCCACAAACCTAGGAGAGAGTTTATCTCCCTTCCCAAATTTAATCGAACTCTTATGCGGTTTAACCCGCAAGAAGACTCGATCACTGACCTCGTAACTACGGTCGACTCGGTGTGCATCAGCATAACTCTTTTGTCGATCCTGCACTTCTTTAATCCTTTGTCTTATTGTTTGCATTTGCTCTTCCATTTCTTGGATCGCTTCCGATCCCACCAGGACCCTATCCTCAAGTCGATCCCAACTCAAAGGCATCCGACACGGTCGCTCGTAAAGAAACTCAAAAGGCACCATCTTAATGGTGCTCTGGTAACTGTTGTTGTAAGCGAACTCTACTAGTGGAAATAATTCTTCCCAATGCTTTTGTTGGTCCATCACGTACATGCACAACATGTCCTCCAAGGTTTGGTTCGTTCGTTCTATCTATCCGTCAGTCTCCGGGTGATACAAAGTACTAAAGTTAAGTTGGGTTCCCAAGGCCTCTAGGAAACTCGTCCAAAATCATCCAGTAAACATCGATCCTCGATCGAATATAATCCTCTTAGGAATGCCATGCAGTCTCACAATCTCACTGATGAAAATTCTAGCTATGTCAGGTGCCTGATACGTCGTATGCACAGGAATAAAGTGAGCACTCTTCGTCAGAGTGTCTACTACTACAAAAATCGAGTCATGTCTCCTTGCCGTCAGTGGAAATCCAACAATAAAATCCATCTAAAAAACTTCCCATTTTGATTCTAGAATGGCATGTGGTTGTCGTAATCCTGCTGGGTGTCTATGTTCAGCCTTTACCTGCTGACATTCTAGACATATGGCCACATAGTTGACTATGTCGACCTTCATTCCCTTCCAGAATAATAAGGGTTTAAGGTCTGCCCTCATCTTCATGACTCATGAGTGAGCCATGTAAACTGCTCTATGAGCCTCACTTAAGATCAACTTCCTCAACTCGTCATTTGGCGGTACATAAATCCGACTTTTAAACCTCAAAAACCATCGCTATCAAGTGAAAATCCCTCATATCGTGGTACCATCATTGTGTTTTGTCCGATAAAACCCTCGACCTCTT